>VUQR01036433.1:0-25006 GCA_015108515.1 Hemichromis elongatus
ATTTAGTTGCTAAATATATATGATGTGAAAAGTGCAGGTTTTGATTGGTGTAGAAGAAGTCATGGCTAACACTGTTTAAACACAACAAAACCCAGTGCAAACATTTAAGTAGATTTCTAAGAAGCCTCAGCTTTTTAAAAAACTACCAAATCTCCCCACTTTAATTTTCCTCTAATTTTTTTTAATTAACTGTGTTTTAGCAGTCTCTTTACTAAATCACTCACACTGTCAGTGATCACAAGGTCTGCATACATTTTCTCCTGTGAAATAAATCCATCTTTAGTTTCATCATCCGCTCGTCCGTGTGGCCCCAGATTCCAAATAAAACCTTCCTTCATTATTTAATGCTTTTTTTTTTAAAGTTGACATTTTTGTGTCATCTGTGATCTGAAAGGTGCCTAAATGTGTGTAAGCAGTTTAAAATAATGAGCTCAGCATATATACACATAATGAGTGTCCAAAGCTCAGGTTTCAGACGTTCTGACACAGCCTTCAGGCAATTCTTTTTACTCTCTGCTCTCTTTGGTGTCAGGGTGTTGCTATAAGAAGACACCTACCTGCTGTTTATGTCTACTGTCTGTAAGAAGCAGCCAATCAGAAGAAAATTGCCTTTAAATAGCTGGAGGATGAACTGAAAGGCTGCACCAAGGCACAGCATAAAAACATAAGGACGTTTTTGAACTGTGATTCATGCTTTTCCATTAGATTTCAACAATCAAAATATTGAGCTGCAAATTAGGATAAAAAACAAACAAACAAAAACACTTTAAGGTCAAAAAGACAAACTCCAGTGAAAGCAAGAACTGTGGATGCTGTTCTTAATTTTGAACACTCTGGTCTTTTAGTATACAGCGAGCTGGAGAACAGACCACAGCAAAGCTGACATGAATGATGCTGACGCATCCAGTCTCTGATCTATCAAAAGTGCACCAAGCTATAGAGGCATGAAATTAAATTTTTTTCAACTTTATTAAGCCATACACTCAACTTCAAAGTGCAGTGGCATTACCACTGTAAACACTTTCGACTTAAGCTGGTAAAACAAATACAGTTTTTAAACAAAAGCGATTTAATTTTGTCTGATTAAAATGACAAGATACCGACAAACCACATGAACCACACGGTTCATCCATCTGTCTTTTTAAACAAATCATTCAGCTCAGTGTAGAGGTCAAATAATCCGCTAGTACTGTCACAACTTTATTTTATCAGAATGGATTTTTTAAACTTTTGGGGGGCCAGTTAAATACCAGTGAACTATGGTATGCATGTTTATGTTGTTGGCTAAAAACAGGGGGAGCTACATCTTAGCTTTTGCACCTATTATTTTTTTTAAGGTTCGTAACAGCTTTTATTCAAATGAAGAAAAGATCTAAACTGTAAAAAAGATGGGTGTAGCTCCTGTGATGCCACCCACTGGTTAATGAAGACCTGTTTCTAAGCCTTGAGATGAGTGTGTCCTACGTCCCCATTTTGGTTGCAAAAAAATGCAATAAGCTCTGACTCAGCTGTTCAGTAGACTTCTATAGAAATGTAAATCTTTTTGTAGCCACAGCTCTTGCTATCTGATGGCCTTAAGATACAATGTAAGTTTCTGCATTGGCTTAATTTTTCCACTACTGTCGGTGGTATAATTATTTTATTTTAAAATATATAATTTTTATAAGGCCATCCTTCGTTTTAATCTAGTTTAAACTAAACCACTCCACTGGATTTAGCTCCATTCTTGACTGTATTTCCAGAATGCAGTAACTAGCGAGCTGATTGGAGACCGTAACAGCCAATAAGAGTTTTTGAATCTAAGTCTGTGATTGGTTGGTTTTGTGTCACCATTATAACGGTATACAGAGAGTTAAGCGCACACGGAGCAGAGATGTTGTGAGCAAATGCCAACGACTGAGTGAAAGGGGCTGTTATTGTGTGTGTACATGGATAATAGCAAACACTGAAATGCATTTCTTGCATGCAGCAATGCATTTTGTTCATTCAAATTAAACTTTTCTTTGCTCAAAATTATTTTCTCCTCAAAATGCAACAATTGCACTTACAATTTTTTTTTTTTTTTTTTTACGTGTGCTCAGAATAGATGCACAAAAATAACACCATATATAAACAAGGATGTCTTTTCAATTTTTTTTGTGTTCAGTGTACAAGCAGGGCCTTCAGAGCATCTACAGTGTAATGCTACAAATTTAGAGAAGAAAAACAATTGTGTTATTTTCCCAGAGAGATTTTTCTTCTTCCATCCATGGCATTGATTTTGTTCACAAAGAAAGTTCACAGAGACAAGAGTGTGCGTGCATCAGAAATGACCCATTATTCTTTTATTAAGACAACAATATTATCTCAACTGATAGAAGAAAGCCAGACAGCTGAATCCATGACAGTCTGCCGTGTGTCTGAGAGAATGTCTGAAACAATACAAAGAAAACCCGGCATGTGGTTTCAAATCTTATCACTGCATCATGTAAATAAACTCAGAGTCAAACAATGCAGTCATCGCTGTCACCGGGCAATGGTCAGTGATGTTGACAATGCTGTCGACACTCAGTCTAATCTTTTATTTTCAGGGCTGCGATGCAGAAAACTAGCTGCGACTAACAAAATGGCCACAAAACAATCAGGGTATCCTCGTTGACTCCGCCCGAGGCAAACAAATGCCAATATATCTGTCAATATTTACTCCATCTGAAACTGTCCAGGAAATGAAGTAACAATTTTTGGTTTCTTATTCTCTGAGTTTACAGACAGAGGAGACAATGGTTCACTCTGCGGTGAAGGGATGCGACGCAGTGCTGTTGCCCTTAAGACTGGCTTTTCACAGGGGCTCCACAGCCAACGTCTTGAAAGCAGGAAGGATATTGAAACTTTTTCCCAGAGCTGACAGAAGAATACAGGGAAGTGGGTTGACCCTGTGGTTTTGACCAAAAGCGATGTAGGAAGTGTGAGAGAGCCATGCTTCCAAGCAGACGTGCGCTGTTGTGATGGGTGAAATGCTGGCATTGCACAAAGCAACTGCAGCTTTTCAAGGTTGATGTTAATTTCTAGCATTGTGTAATGGCTATTTTTTTTTCTATTAACTACTCTTGACTAAAAATAACCACCAAAGAAGTGCTATTAAGTGGTTTTCTGGTTGATTTTACCAAAGAAATGGACAACACTGCAAATGATAGCTATAAAAACAGATGAGTTTAACAGAGGAGATACCAGCTCAGTTAATGGCAAATTATTGTGTCAGTCAGTTGCTCGGGGGCACACTGCTCATGTCACAAGTGAGTAGATGAGGTGGCAACCTTGATGAACTGCTGCTTGAGTGCCCATTTGTAGCCACACAACCAACGCGGCGTCCTTCTACGCTGAACGTGCAGCGGATAATTATAGCTTGCATCAGGGATTCACATGTCCTGGTCCTGGTGGCCTAAGTGTTGTTTCGGCCTGATGACTTGACAGCAACAATAATATAAATGGCAGAAATGAGTCAGGTGTGACTTTGTCATTTCCACCTAGGGACATTCGCCATGTGTCCATTGCATGGGAGTTACCAAAGAACGCAAAGATTTACTGTAGGTTAGACAGTGAGACAGTTTTGCCTCTGTACACCACCACAGTGAATTTTATACAATTTCAAACTCACCTTTAAACTTGGAGGTTTAACAAAAGTATCAAAAGCATCAATTTCTAACTCATTTAAAGATTGCAGGCATTTTTAAACATAGTTTTCAAAACCTTAGTGGTATCTGACCTTTGGCCTTAGCACAGGTACTGTGCAATAGTCTTGAGTCAGGCATCATTTTATTCTCCAGGTTTGCTGAAATCTTTTAAAGCTTTCCTTTAGACATCGGCTACGTTTTCACTCATTTTCAGTTCATGTCTTGTACATGACCGCTTTCAGAGCAGTGTGCTTTTTGTGTGTCAAGCCACTGTTTCATGCTTGAATCACTGAAGCATAAAAAGGCACCTAAAAAAAAATTATAAATGGTATCTGAGGAAATTTGTTAGTAGTTAGTTGAATACATGAAAATAAGAGTAAGAGTTAGCCAATAATGCTCTAGAATCACTGTCTCGTCCAAATATCATCCCATCAATGACATCATGATGGCAACACCCAAATGTCAACCTGGAGATTTGATAACAATGTGCACATTTCAGATTCATTACAAAAAATGTTAGTGGCAAAGTCAAACTTATGCTCCACTCAAGTGGAAGAACCTCAGTTTATGAACCCATGAGATGTCTGAGATTTTGATTGTCCAGGTTTAAAATGGCTTATCAAGGGATGCCAAAAATTGGAGGACGTTTCAGAATGGAGCTGATAAAATTTCATTACACACTCACAGTACTCTCTGCAGCTTCACTGAAGAGCTAGTGAATTACAAACTCTCTGTACAGTTTCTTTTTTTTTCTTGTATATAGAAAATAATATGATTGCTCCACTCCGTACTTTATTTCTATCCTTCTTCTTTTAGCTGCTCTGGCTCCAAATTGTTAAAAGTGTGACTTGCCTTGGAAAGCTCTGCCCAAGCATGCCAGTGAACATGGACTGTTGGTCCTGTGTGCAATTGACAAAATAAAAAATCTTGACTCTTGAACCCTGAAGAGCTGAAATAGTGCTAAAAAATTTGTGAAGTGTGGTGAGATGAGGTGGCTCAAACTAAAAAACGCCACGTTAACTTATTGGTAATGCCATCCTTTTTATTAGTTTGAGGTTCTTTCTCTCATTTTCTTTTATTAAACTAACCCGTGTTGCCCTTCTTTTATGATTTTGCACAAGTCTTGACATCCTCTCAGAGTATCTGCATGAAAGTATCAGCTGACTAGAAACAACAATGTGTATTCTTTTTCCTTTTTGCTTATCTCCTGAATTTTATGTTCGCTTCTAATAATCACTATCACTATATAACAGCGAGGTTTTGTGCACAGTACAAGAAGTGTGAAATATATTTCATGGAGAGAATAAATTTCCATGTTTAGCGGCTGCTGCTGCTTTCTTGTTTTTTTCTCTATCAGTCTTCTCTGTTGTCCTGTCCTTATCCCAGAGTGCAGATATCATGTTTACAAAATAATTCTAGTTTTCATCTAACATAGACAGTATGACTGATCATTAGAGAGGTCATGTGATATGTTTTGATTTTATAATTAATGATAAAGGTCTTGTGCACATCTGTGTGGGGCCCAAGAGTGGGGAGGTTCTGCTTTACTCTCACAAAAAACACCCACTGTGCACACATGCAGAAAATGTGACGCTGTGCATCTGCAAAGGCACTATATAATCTTATATTTTATATTTTTTAAACACATCTACTGTTAAATAAACCCTGCCTTAGCAACATGACATCCAAAATATCCTTGTAAGAGTAGTGGGCGATCAGAAGTAAGTTCTCACAGCTAAACCAGGCCACACACATAAATATATATACACTTAGACACGCACACACACACACACACTTTCCCACAGTAAAAAGCTCTGAGGCACATGACCTAAACAGGACATCCTTTAATCTTTTCCCACTCTCACCCCCATTACTCCACTACCATGCCAAAACATTTCTCCTCAGTTTTTCTCTTTGTAAGTCATTTTAACCTGTTACACTAAATATTAAAAAACTTACTTGAGCTTTTTCTGGCATTGTGTAATATAGATGTGACAACTAGTGAACACTGACCAACTCTGAATACTGAAGTCTTCTTATACATGTTGGCCTTGCTGTCCTTCAGTGTGAGAGCAGCCTACAACTGACACATAAAAAGTCACGTTACAAAACAAAGAAGACACGTGTAACGCTTCAAGGAAAAGACAAGATTTGCTGAGTTCATGCCAAAAATCTGTTCTGAAGGACCCGTCAGCAGTCGATGGAGTATCAGTTGAGGTTTCTTATCATTTAACTCAAATACTTTCATATGTATCCATGCTTCTTATGAGCAGGCATGTACATTTTGTTACCTTCAGTATTTAAGCTTCATCACGTTTGAACATATGTGTTGTTGTGTCTGCATCTGCAGGTACAGCAGGTTTACTGGACACGTGGATACGAATGACATGAGTTTTATAATTGAATGTTGAGCACGAGACTCTCTGTGGATGTCTGCACACGTGCCATTTTTGTGTCACTGATCCATGTCTGCAGCAGACTGTAAGCCCCGCTAGCCACCTGTTTAGGAAATGATCAGCCCTTTGAATGGCTGTTATCAGCTGTAATCAATCCCATGTAGAGTAAGCAGTCATTATCCACTGTAACGAGGAATAAACAGAAAGCAACGCAGACTTCTAGCAATCATTTCAAGTGAGCAGCAGTGGATATAAAATCTGCTACATTTTGCTGAAAGATGGAAAAGGACCTTATTTAATGAGGGATTCCTGAAGAAAAACACATTTATTGCACATACAGGGCTAAAAAGGTACAACAGAAAGAAGTAAACAATTAAAAAGCTGGTAGCAAAGAGGAAGCAGAAAGCAGTATGCGTATTTTTGAGATCTGGAGAGTCTTTTTTTTTTAACAAATGCTAGTCTTCTAGTTCGTGCCAAGACGTGCTAATCACAGCGCAGCTCTAATTAAGTAGTGATAACACAAGAAGGAGCACGGCAGAGATTTTCTCACATCTTACAGCAAAGGCAAAGCTTCCCATGCACAGATGAATTTTGAGGAAAGATTTCCAGATATTTGCTTTATAAATACACTCAATGGCCACTTAATTAGTTACACATGTTTACCTTCTCGTTAAAGCACATATATGATCATCCAGTCACGTGGCAGCAAAGCCATCCATTCAGGCATGTAGACATGGCGAAGTTCAAGCTGAGCATCAGAATGTGGAAGAAAGGTGACTCAAGTAACTTTGTTGGTGTTAGACATCATGGCCTGAGTATTTCAGAAACCGATGAGCTGTGACTTTTCCCTCATAGCCATGTTTGGGGTTTCCAGAGAAAGAATATCCGGTGAGCAGCAGCTTTCTGGAAGAAAATGCTTTGTTGATGGCTGTGCTCATCCCTCATCCCGTCTTTCTACCCCTGTATTAGTCCTGTTTCCTGCTTTCACCTTTCTTACATTTTTCCTCTATATTTTCCTCCTCCCCTCTCCTATTCCACAGTGACCTTTGCCCTCCTCTTTTTGACTCCCCCAGTGCTCGCTAGATCGCCATGCAGCTGGATTCTGTCTGTCTGTCTGTCTGGACATACTTAGCTAGAACAGACTGCTCAGTCTGAAATGGTATTACTAAATAAACTGGTGCCTTGTGCGATAAGCCCTTTTGTGCAACGGCGTGCGTGTCCAGATGCACAGACTGGGGGCGACTCTTGGAACGTAGTCAAACCTTTGCAACATCTTGCATCATCTTTCCAATAACAGCATTAAGACAGTCTAGGACTCATTCCAAAGTTTAATTTCTACTTGTTTCTGGATTGTTTTGCTCTCTCTTTGCAGCATTTCTTTCCAGCCTGTGAGGCTTTAACTGCTTCTGTGTGGATGACAGCTTTTATTGTCAATTTCCCTGCCGCTCCAATGTTATTTTTTCAATATTGTCGCTGACGAGATGCTGCAGAAGCAGTCATAAGAGTCATTTTGTTATTGTGACTCTCTCTGCTCTGCAGTAACCTAGACAAAATGGATTTATTCAGTTTCAGATCAGATCTCGTGTGCAGATGGAAAAGATTTAGTTTGAATGTCTGCTCCTTACCATGTTTTACAATAGACACAAGCAAAACCAACATCCTGTTAGGACTCGAAGGAAAACTAGATGCAGGGAGCTAAATCTATAGGACTGCAGAAGATGAGGTGAGAAAAGAGGTGAGATGAAATTTTAATGATTCCTGGTAAAACAAAACAAAAAAAAACTAGGTCATCGATCCTTTAAGAATATGGGAAACATAGGACTGAGCAAAAAGGGATACTGATCCAGGCTTATGCTGACTGCCTGCCAGTTCAGAGAAATCTTCTTGAGTTCTCCCCAGACAGGTTTAAAAGCATCCATCTCCTTACTTCTTCATAGCAAACACTGAGCTGACATATATGCAGATTCTGCTGGTGGAAGCTTTTATTCATGCTGCAGGGCAGTCCTTCAGTATCCTCTGAGTGCAAATATGCATGAGTAGCTCATCACGTGACTCAGTAGATTTACATAGCAGGGGCACCAGCATGCATTATAACCAGTCACTATTGAATTTATTGGCAGACATGCATCTTTCTGTCAAATCTTAATACAGGGATTCAGCCTGCTGGCATGTAAGAAATATGGTTTCTTACATGGTTAATATGGTTTACTGTTCTGGTACTGATTTATCAGTTAACTGGTGAGAAAAAAAACACTAATGCAAATGTGAGGAAATTGATGCAAAGGTTGATCAGAACCTGCAGTATATCATGTCTGATGGGAAATGATCTAACCTAAAGAATTTTTAGAGCAAAAATCAAATTGATACCATACAAGAAAAAGTTTGTGAACCCTGTCAAATTGTTAGGACTTGGGTCATCGACCTAGAGTTTTGAGTTTTCATTATTATTGTACTTTGATTTTGCCTTTATTTATTCATTTCTAGTCTTTTGGTTTCTTTGTCAGAGTTCTGCCTTCTGGTTTCTATTCTGTGCTCCATAGTCAGTGTTGGGGAGTAACGGAATGTGTTTAAAATACAAACTATTTATAACTGTAGTCCGTTACAGTTATCATTTAAAAAGGTGGTAATCAGAATACAGTTACTTTGTTGAAATAAATGGATTACATGCCAGTCTTTTCCTGTTTCATGTGATATGCTATGCCCTCTCTATTTTTGGTAATTCCATGCCGGTGAAAACACAAACAAAACATGCGTTAAGAGGCTCTAATGCCTGGGTCTCAATCTCGCGGCCCATGTCACCCCCCTTACGCCCGTGAGTGAAGAAATATTTAAAAGAAATTATTATTCAAAAAATGATTTAAAGCGAAGGCAATAGGCAGCGTGTTACAGCCATAGCCCTAAAGAGTGTAGCCTCATGGGCAGTGTAGTCTGCGGGGAGAATGGACCGCCATACCTGGTACGTGTCTGTGAGTGTGAGAGAGGAATAAAAAGGAGAGTCGAACAGTACGAGTTGAAACGGGAGATGGAAGCATGTAAATATAATAATAACCAATGCAGCCAAAAAGAGTGCCTGACGAGCCCAGTTGTGAGTAAGCTGTTGAGACTCGACTGTACACTGTGTTCGTGTTTGCCTTTCAACGCCTCTCTCTGTCTCTCGCTAGCAAAGTTCACCCAAACAACAAAGTAAAGCTGGTTTCCGGCTACGAGCTCAACACGGAACTCGACGTATTAGCCAGAGGTCCCTTTACTGCGGTTTGGAGCCGTGGACTTATTTTATATACGCGTGGAATAATTTTCTATACACGATCGCTGCAGAAAGTGCAGCCTTACCTAATGTCCACCTACTGTTACTCATTTTATTTTATTTTAAGATTTACAAATCTAGTTGGTATTGGTATGGTGAATAACCTTAAGTAATTGTAATAAATTACACAGCAATAGAACATTGATGTAGTTGTAAAAAGCATGATAATATATTAAGTAATCCAAAGTATTCAGAATACGTTACTCTCATTGAGTAACGTATCGGAATACGTTACAAAATACATTTTGGGGCATGTAATCTGTAATCTTCCCAACACTGTCCATAGTTGCTCTGTCTCCCCTGTCTGCTGTCTCCCCTTGTCAAGTCTGCGTCTGTGTTATGTTTCCTGCATATTTGGGTCCTCCTTACCACCAGTCCTGCCTGCACTATGACACTAATGTTCTATGTTTCTGAAGAAATTTAACCTGAAACATCATTTGACTTTCACAAAAATCGTATTAGTAAAAAAAACATGAAATACAAAATTAAACAAATGAAGCAACAATACAGAACTTGGTCACTTATTTAAAGTTTGAAATAACATTATTACATTCCTCTTGGATTTATCATATTCTTCAACACAGTCCAAAAAAGCTGATTTCTTAATTCTTTGATGGAACAATTTTGTGTTCTTTGGGCTCATGTCTGCATACAGCAGATGATATCATAAAAAATCCTCTAATTTGAAACTCATTATATCCAAGATTGAGGAGATCTTGAACCTTGAATCATAAGTGCAAGTAAATTAAACTGGCCTGCATGACTGTGGATTGGTGGAAAACAGCCTAACTGTTGACATTAGACTAGACAACACTAATACTTTTTATCCTTCAAGATTTAAACTTGAAGCTGGATTTTAGAACAATGTTCTCAAAAATTGCTTTAAAAGAGTGGGGAGTGCTTTTCTGAAGTGAAGAAGTAATAATGAGCCATGTTAAGAAAATGTACAATAGACGGAGGAAGATACATATGGAATAAACAGTAGGAAGACGTTTCAGTCTGCAGACCATTTACCATGACCACAGAAGTAAAGATTATAATGAGCCAGAGGACTTCAGAGAAATGCAACTTTAAGGTCTCAGACACAGATGACATAGAAATTCAGTATGAATCACATGAAGTCCATTCATTAAGAAGAGATTTTGCATTTTAAGTCACACAAAGCTGATGTTTATATGTTTAAACAAGCTGCTTTCCATACTCAATAAACACAGACAAATCTGCTTTGAGATGCATTCAATGCTTCTTAATAATCCACATCAATTTCAAAGTCTCAGCTTGTGTCGTAGGTCATACAACTAATTTGTCATCACTATGCAGTTATCCTGCTGAACTATAGAAGAGGGTAGGAGGAGTTTAACATAAGCAGACTCTTCCAGGTGCAAGTACAGTAGCTAAGCCCAGGAATCATTTAAAAACTAGACACTGTATATAACACCCACTGTTTTCAGCACCTGAGTGAAGATGTGGATTTCTGATTTTCACTTTTAAAGTCATTTGAAAGAAATTAGGATAATAGCTACAACCTGTTAGTGCAGGCTGCAGATAGACTTTAAGATGAACACGAAGAAATGCTATAGCCTACACGCATGACTGAAGTGTATTTATACAGTAAAAACATGGATGATGGATCATTTGCAGCTATTGATGTGGCGTATCTGTTTGAATGCTGGGGTAAAAAAAAAGTTTCAGCATCACGTATGTACAGTGGGCGATGATTACAACACAGCGGAGACTGCTGATGGACACTTGCATTAATGGTTACCCAGCAAAGATTGAATTTTAATCTTTGAATACCCGATGGCTAACCATCTTTCTTAAAATGTTTTGTTGGTTGAAAAATGTTTCTAATATGTCCTGACATAAGTTCACCATCGGCTGGATGTACTTCTTGAACATCATCAGGATGTCCTTGCTAGGCTACGTACCAACGACTGCACACTATTTGCAACTGTCTGTATCAAAAGGCTGAAGCAGTCAGACAATAAATTCGTTTCCAAGTTGAATACTTTTACTTTTGAGAAGCCATTTGGTTTGATTCAGTGAACTTTATTCTCAGCATTTTGTTTTTAAATTTTGCTTTTCTCTTAAAAAACTGATCAAAAACTGCACTCTCATAAACTTAGAATTTATCTGTATAAAATACAAAGGGATAGGTCCCAGTATGTGGAAGCTGCTATATTGAGCACAGAAATTATGCCTAATTGCATTTGATGTATGTGGCCTGAGAACAGCCACGTACGTATTATGTCAAAGGTGGAAGAGAAGAGGACTTGTGTTTGCATGTCATGGAGACAGAATTAAATTTGTGTCTGGACATTCAGACTTACGATATGAAGGATCATAAAAATTTTAATCATTTGAGAAGTGGTATTGTTCACCAAAGAAGTGGAAACCTGAATGAAAGAATGAATTCGACTGGCATCTTAATCAAACATCATGGTCTTCCTCCTAACCTCAAGCCTCATCTAATAAAAACTGGTCTCAGCTCTTGTATACAAACATGTATAAATGCGCTTTTTTTTCCTGATATTGTTGCAATTACTTATTGTCAGCAGATTTGACATGTGACCCTCCCGCATCCAGACAGCTGACAGAGAGCCAGCTAAACAACAACAGCTCGTTATATCAGGTAATGATAGTCCACGAAAATCACACTTTATCTCTGATAAACATTTGATTACATTTTCACATTGCAAGAGACTTTATTCACTAAGTGTTGGATTCCAACAATATATCATCCATTTTAAAGAAAGTTTCACCAATGCTGGCTAACAGCAGCTAACAGCAGCAAAACCAGCATTTACTGAGAAAAAATACAAGATGTTGTCGTCAGCTCCCCTCTGTATTGTTGTCATCGGATAGAAGGTAGCTTTCCTGACTCATCAACTCATATCGGACTCCTTTCACAAAGTTTCAAACTCTCTTCTAGAATAAACTGACATGGACACCAGGTGTGGGAAACAGTAAATTGATAGCCACTCACTGTGGCCAGAGTTGTTTGTCATACATTGGCACCACAGCTATGATTGACTTTAAGAAAACAGAACTAAGGTAACTGCAATTTACTGACATCTATTGGTGAGATTTTCACATGCTGTAATTTTAAAGCTGGAGGTCCCACTCAGTCAGCACCAAATTTTCGTACTTGACTGCTCTTAGTGTTTGTGTTCTTCCTTTTCTTTTCCTATTTTAAAAAAAATTGTTTACCCTTCTACGAAAGAAGACTCACTAGTCCTGTTCTATTGACCTTTATCTTCAAAATCGGCAATAAACCTGTAAAACTTTCATCTTTGTTCAGATCTGATTTGAGACTTTACAGTCACCACATTTTAAACATGACCTTTGTTAAAATTTTCACAATATTTAGTTAGTTATGATGTTAAAGAATAATAGTCTAAAAGTATTTTTTTGTGTTTTGAGAAAGCATCATGATGTTGCAGTGAATTTTAGTTTTTGTGTCTATACCATAGCTCCTTTATCCTATTGAACATTTGTGTAAAATTGTGTGCCAGTTATTGAGATATAGGCAGGAACAAGTTTAGTGAAATGTGACCTTTGACCTAACCCCTCCCCCCCAAAATATCAGTTCATCCTTCCTCCCTCACAGCATTCCTGTCACATGTGGAGAGGCCTAGAAACTAATTATGTATGACACAAAATTGGTTAGTAGGAAGTGTTTTATGTATTTATAGAGCGGTTTAAGTGCATCTCTGAGGTATTTGTAGCCTCAGAAGTGAGTTTCACTTTTCCGGTGACGCGTTTGTGCCTTGTTGTATTATGGGTGTTGCATCCTGCTGCTGTGAGTACAAAAGTGGATTCAAAGGAGCTTTTTTCTAAAAGCAGAGATCCCTCCAGTTTTGTCTTCCTGTTTACACCCATTCTCACACTCACACACACACACTCACACACAGTTACTCATGTGAAGCAATACACACAGTGTCTCTCTACGGACTCACGCATGTATAACCCTCAAATGCATGCACGGCATTTCATTTGACAAGTATTTCATGTTTCATATTCATATGGCAGCTTGTTTTGGTCCTCCCATAGTGTGCCAGGCAACCTGCTGAACTGTCTCCCTGCAGGATTTCCTGTTACATCATCAGCTTATATATCTCCTGTAGGGTTTTTGCTTTGTTCTTTCAAACACATATATATTCAAATCTAAGCAAAGGGTAATGACAAGCTTACTGTCATAGTTTGATTAGCCCGTCACTAAGAAATTTAAGAAAATATTTTTATCACACCCTCAACTTTGTGTAGACTGGACTAGAAGAAATTGTAACTGAAAAAAGTGTGTCAGAGAGGACAAAGAGTCCGATGAGTCACGCTGAACCTAAGAAAATAATCCCATCACACCACATAAAGCTGTTGCCTCAAGCTGAAAGGAGTTGTTTTCGTGAGGAGAGAACTCAGCGCTAGAAGATTGCCTCGGTCTTTGTTATGTAACATCACGGTGAAAGCTGAGCAGGTGGGATAAAAAGTAGAAAGAGCCAAACGATGAAAAAACACAGATGGATACTTTTAACAACTTTTACTGCTGACTTGCTTTTTACCACATGAATGATTTCTTTTTTTGTATTGTATTTCCACAAGATAACACACAAAGACACACAGTGAGGAAGAACTTAAACGAATAAGTTTAAATATATAAATGGTATCTAGACTGTGTGTTCTTATTTTATTTTATTACCAGTCTAGGTGATGTGAGATACACTACATATGCTAATGTAATTGTGACATGCAGTGTTACTATACTATAATAATTAAGCAGTTAGATATATATATGATGTTAGGACCAACAAAAGCAGAAAGGGACGACCCCAGGATCAGGCTTAGCAGCACTCTCTAGTGCAAATGTATCAGGAAAAGGCATGTCTAAGCAGCCTGCCACCAGAGAAACAGGGACATACACTCATACTCATCATGACTCAGTGAATAAGCCACTGCTTAAGATGTGTCAAGCAAATCAAAATCCAAGAAATAAAAGCCAAGTCGGTGCACATCACAGGTTTAATAGAAAGAATAGTAGGTAAAGACCAGTTCAACATGGAGTTGGAGTTGTTAAGCTACCTGCTGATTAAGCTCAGATGACACATCATAGCAGAATCGAGTCGGAGGATGAACCAGTGATGAGTATACACATAATAGACAACTTAGCAAAGCACCAGCTTTTTGGGCACTTTCTTACTACACCCACTATCTAGACATTAGATAAAAAATAATCTTAAGGTCGGGAAACAGGAAGAAAAGGCAGAGGTTTGCCAACTCTTTTAACAAAAACACATGTATTATATGTAATATACTTTATAGCATATTCAATCATTATACTCAAATTAAAGAAAGTACCAGTCATAAAGTTCATAAAGTGCAGGCTGTTTAAACGTTTTCTAAAAGAGATATTGGTAATAAATGGGTTGTGACACAGAGGATTTGGTTCACTGAATGTAAAATAGAGTTTTAGCAATTCAGAGAAAGTGTACCGGCTGCTTCAGTGATGTTTTTGTATTGTGGAATCAGGGTATCTGTCCTCCCAGTTAAACACAGTCAATAGTCCGGTTTCTGTTTTATGAACAATAGACTTCTGCTGCTTTGCATGAACTAAGTGGTCTTGAACAGAATCAAAAACCTTGGACCGAGTTGTCGTTTTGGCCACCGTCTGTATAAGGTGGAGTAGAAAATACACACCAAACTGGTGTTTCATGTGCTGCCTATTATCCACCAATAAAAGCCTAATAAAGACAGGTGTTACCAGGCAACCGAAGCCATTATAAAGTGAAATGGTCCTTTTATGATGCTTAATACCTTTTTGAGTTTGTGAGAGGGCCCTAACAACTCTTCACTGAAACAGTGGGAGGGGTTGGACAGCATTTCTCTAGTTTCTCTCTAGTTTTCTGTTAGAAATAATAACCTATTGCAGCATCAGTTCATCTTTTACATTTTGCACACTTTGCAGCATAAAGCAGACTCAAGTTGCAAAAGTAAAACCATCTCCCTGTACTTGAAAGCTGTTATCTTTCAGGTGTGTGTAGAGCAACAGGGCACTGTGCTGTATTCATCCATGGAAGTCAGGGATTAGGTCTGAATTCAAAATAAAACAATGAGTATAAATACAACAGGCAAACTTGTAGCAGTAGACGGTGGTGCTGGTTTTAAAAAATAAAATTGAGCCTTGCTGATTGATGTTGTAGGTTTGGCATTGCTTCTCAGAAATGCATCAGTGCTCGCAGCCCTTTAAAATTCTTTGTGTGTGTGTGTACTAATGTGAGTTATGGAGGGTCATCCCAACCTGTTTTGTGTGTTTAACACATAGCATGCATAGCTGACTGTCAAGGCATGCAGCCTTTACAACCTTTATAAGGATACTGAATGATAAACTCACAGGAAGCTGCTGCTGCTGTCATGTTGATAATAACTGACAGTGACACACACACACACACATATTGAGTTTTCATAACTTGTGGGGACATCTCATTGACATAATGCTTTCCCTAGCCCCTAACCCTTAACCTAACCATCCAAAATGAACGCCTAACCCTGACCCTTAACCTAACCATAACCTGACAGTAACCCTGACACTAAAACCACATTTTGAGTCTCAAAAATGCCTTCAAACTCGTGGGGACGGGATTTTGGTCCCCACAAGGGCTGTCGGTCCCCACGAGAATAGTCAGCTTCCAATTTTTGGTCCCCACAAAGATGTTAATACCCGTCCGCAGACACACACACAGGTGATGACAACAACAGGAGATCAGGTAGGCACGATCAGCCTGTCGGAAATGAAAGAAAAGACCTTCAGGAATACTGACTGGGCATATGTCCCTCCTTCACCCCTCAGGGAATCAGTCTGCATAGCTGCCAAGTCTCTGCCGCGAGCCATCAGCTCTAGAAAGACGAAATACATTCGGGTGTCACGCAGTGCGAAGCAGTGGAAGGTGAATCTGTCCCTCCAAGCAACCTCAAATGAAACTGCAGCAAAGAAAATTTAGGGCATTTCTACAGATTTTGTGTACATATTGAAATCCTATCAGTGTGACTGCACATGGAGAGACACTGGAGCATTCATCAATCTGTCACTGATGATTTACAGTGCAAAGGAAGCTGTAAATGGTATTTGTCAGTTTTATATTTGGGATTGTCTATTAGGAAGGGGATTTATTTAAATGTCTTTTTGCACCACAGAGAGAAAGACACGTTGCAGGATTAATAATTAAATGTTTTTTAATATTTCACTAAAACAGGACCTTCAAAGAGGATTAGTTCCTGTGTGGGGGAAAAAAAAGTGTAGCAACGCACTATGTGCAGAATGTGTCTATAAAACACAATGGCCTTTTTAAAAAAATTAATGCTATCTGCATTTATATATTTATTTAATAAAAAATGAGTGCATTATATGACTATAATTGAAAGTGAATCTATTACACTTCTATTACACTTATTTACAACTAAATTAAAACCATTTTTTGCCATTCTTCATTTAAATCTGTCACTCCCCCCCCACCTGCCTCCATTCTTGTCATTGTCCCATCATGTTGCTGTGTTTAAACCTTGAATTACTTGTGATCACCAAATCATTCAGTCTAAATGTGCGGTAGAAATGGTGATGCCTCTTAAATTCACTTTACTTTGTTGTCATTATTCTTCAGAACCAAGGATCACCGGTGCCTCAGGCACATGGCTCATCTTCCTGCTTTGGAAGCTTATCCATTTAGCTGCACTTCTGCCACCACCTCCAGCTGTGCTGCCTGCAGTCACCCCTGCAGTCTTCAGCCTTTGTCACCTCAATAGTTCTGCAGTAAGTCCTTTTTAGCTTTAGCTAAATCTGGGTGTTTCATTTTTTGGTCCAGAAATTCTATTTACTTTTATGTAAATATTTGAACAACAACAACAGCAGCTGCTGAAGTCTTTCATATGACCGGCAGATTATATTTATTTTTAAAAACCAGAGAGAGGTTTCTGAAATTTAAATTACTGTGTCAAGCAATTAAGTCTTTAAAAAATTATTAATAACAACACCTACTTGGAAAATAATTGAGTGAACTGCAGTCACCAAAAAATGTTTTGAACAGCCAGAACGGCTTGACTACTGTAAGCTTCCATTGCGATACACACCTTAACTTTAACAATTATAAAATAACACATGACATTATATGCACTTGTTATGAAACTATCCAGAGAGCTCAAGCATGCTGTGAACATCTAAATTGTTATCATTTAAGTTGAGCATTTGGGACTCTTTGGGGGTTGAGGTACTTCTTCAGTTCTATAGTTGTTGGCAAGCTACTGTGAACCTGCATTCTTTCTGGCCCAGTGGTGGACACATCACATCACACATCATTAACAACAACAGGCCAGCAAGGCGTGACTGGGGATGCCGCTCAGGTGCGTCCACCTTCCCCTGCAGCCGCGCTGCAGACCACCCCCCGACGCAGCTCTGCAGTCAAAAACAGGCTCACTTCAACCACTAAGAGTGAATAATATTCAACTCTCACTAAATCATATAATTTTCATCTCTGTTCACAAGATTCTGGATTTTGTTTTTTAAAGATTAAGACTGAACTTTATTTTTACATGTCTTGCAATGTTCACATTCTGTTTAACTTGAAGCTTTCTCGAAAAAATGATGCAGAATAATGAAGCAGTCACTCTATACCTCCTATATTTAGACGGTCACCTGTATCCTTGTCCAGCGTTGTGAAGTCAGTTCCTCTAACAGCTCTTTTTAACACTGAGCCCTGATGCACACGTGCAGAATTCTGGTGTTACCAGGTCATCTTATCAAAGGTTGTTTCAGTGAGGAAAAGCTGTCTAACGTTTCAGTGATCACGCTTGTTTTCATTCGTGGGGGAAGAGAACTTCCACATTAGGACTTGTATTTTCAGCTTTGGTTTTCATAGCTCGTAATCAGAAATGCTCTATTCATCAAATTACACTAATGCAGTTTTTGAGTGTGCTACAGTGTGGAGTCACTTGATTCTTAAGTAATATTGATCAGCCATGTGCTCACTTTTATTGTGAGCTGTATGGTTAATTGCATAGACTCTAAAGGCCTTTGGCTATAGTGTGTCATATGAGTTGATGATTAAAGATATGCATTCAATCTCATCATAGTCAGGCTGTATTTGTGCTTTACTTCACTGATGTGATGCTGAGAGATTATAATATGAATCACAAATGGCATCAAAGTCAGGCTTCATTATCTGAGGAATCAAATTAGTTTATGCTGGATTACTTAGTTTAAATTACTTTTTTGTAAATATACACATGAGATAAGAAGTAAGCTTTACACATTACGGATTTCTGTGTAGGTCTGCTGGTAATAGTTTAGCAGTCTCAGTATCTGATGCATTTTGGTTGTGGCTGCGACAAATTGGGATGTGTCACAAAATCATACAACGCCATCCTCTTGTCTTATTATAAAGCACATTTTAGCTGCAGAGATGGCAGTGACTTTCTTAGTACAGTTTTATGGCTTCATCATCCTGCTGCTTCTAAACAGCTGCGATTCTGACAGTCCTGGGATTTAGGAACTGCATGCTTTAAAGAATCCACTTTCCGATGCCAACTGAACGATTTATTAGGCCTTCAGAAGATCCTGGTTTCCTGTTGTGCAGCAGGTTTTCAGATTTTAATGTGGAGATAAACAGTACACAGTGACACAGAGAGCGAGAGCCTTCACGAGAGCACACACACCGAAACTCTGACATTTAGGTGAGTGCGAACCCAACAGTGTTCAGAAATACTTTCTTACTAAGTCAGACTGGTTTATGTGATCTAACAAAAGCAGTTGCGCTATGCTTAGATGTTCATTTAAAAAATCCCCACAGTTTGAACTCACAGCTCTGACTAAGCATCATGACACCAGATTAAGAGATATTTCTTGCCCTGGTGTTGCCTTCACATCATAAAAGATTTCAGTAGCTGCAGGCTGTTTTTGGACACGATTTAGCCTTAAATCCCTTTTATCTGGTTGTTGGGAACAGGAAGCAGGAGTGGAAACATACAGCTGATGGCCAACAGTAAACCACAGGATAAACAAGCTTCTGTTTATAATGCTGAGTGTGGTTCTGGTGTCTGGAGGCATGACGCAGATTCTCCGGTCTGAGGGTCGACAATGCCGACGACCTCATGCTGGCGACACACGTGTTTATCTTTTATCTAATGTTCTTTTAAAAAATGCTTTAATTTTAACGCTTAACAAGCTTGCAGAGTCTTCTCACTTGTGCTGGCGGCATCTTTAAATGTCCTTTCTTCTGAATTTAACCTGGAAATATTCTGGTTCATAAAATGCTGGTTTTTGGAATTTAATGGTGAATGGTCTGTATTTGTATAGCGCTGTACTTAGTCCTAGTCCCTACGGACCCCAAAGCTCTTTACACTATTCAGTCATCCACACATTCACACACTGGTGATGGTGAGCTACATTGTAGCCACAGCTGCCCTGGGGCGCACTGACAGAGGCGAGGCTGCCGGACCCTGGCACCACCGGGCCCTCTGACCACCACCAGTAGGTGAAGTGTCTTGCCCAAGGACACAACGACAGAGACTCGAACTGGTAACCTTCCGATTACAAGGCGAACTGCCAACTCCACGATCACCCCTGTGAAGCGGTCTTTTTCTGTTACTCATCCTGTTGCTTTGTATGTCATTTATCTTTAAAAATGTGTCTGTCTTTTAACGTTTAAAGGCTCTATTAGAGAGAAGCTATCTAACAGGGTTGTAGGTGAAAGAGAATATCAACTTTTAATTTAAAAAAAAGTAAAATGTCGTGATCAGTGCCTGCCTGTTTTTTCCCCCCAGATGCTCCAGCTTTTACAGACAAAGGTGTGAATGTGTGCATAAATGGTTGTGTGTCCCAGCGGTTAGCTCTGTGATAGACTGGTGACCTGGCGCCCCTCGCCTTATAGTAGCTGGGATATGCTCCAGGCCCCCTGCCACCCTGAATTGGATAAGTGGAAGATAATGGATGAATACTCATCTGCATAAGTTGAAAAACACTGAGACTAATGAATATTACATATAATTGTACATTTCTGTAAAATATCTTGCCTGTCACTACTGCTTGAATTCTCATTCTCTGCTCCTGCAGACTCAAATTAAGGGGTGCCTATAGGCTAGGACATCTTGCCCTCTTTACTTTAGATATGTGAAATCTCAAGTGACCTCACCAGTCTTTCATTTCCACCTCTTCAGTGCAAGCACACACCCTTACCTTATGCCTGTGATTAACTGCTGTGCACACAGCCACATTTCAAATGTCCTGGTTAAAAAAATTAAAAAATTACAGTCTGCAGTAGCACTGAGAGGAACTTGCAGTGCTTACACTATACTCCCCTTCTCTCACTCTTTCAACTGTATTGAAGTTGTTGGGAAGGATGTTTGGATTTATCTTGTGTTTGGGCTAAAGGTCCTGTAGAGGTTTGTTGTGTATACACACAGATAATGCTGTTTGGGTTGACCACTAGCCTGCATCCTGCTTGACGCTGACTAAAACAGAAAAAAACAATGCACTGCCATCGATCTCAGAGCTCACGAATCATCTCCCCTCCCCCGTCATTCCCTGACCTTTAACTCTTTTAATCCGTTTACACATGTGCATTTCATGAGGCTATTGTTTTCCTTTTTTTTTTTTATTTCATAAAAACACTCCTTTTAAAATCTTCAAGTCTTATCTACTAAGGCATCTTTATCCTGCAAAAACATTTCAAGTAATGCCACTTCTCTGACTGTGAGTTCTAATGAGTGCCACTTCTAAATGTGCTGCTTGGAGACTGAGGAGGCGGCAAACAAAGAGGACAAAGAAAATGGAAAAGAATGAGAAGTTACTGAAATGACAGCAGGCACTCCAAGCGCGATCAGCGTGGACACACGTTAGCAGCACGACTTCCCTTAGCTTAATGCTCGGGCCCCTTGAGCCTTCACTTCATGTTCTTCACACAGAGATGGAAGCACAGAGTGCATGGAAATAACTAAACACGCGACATATTTTAAACCAGAGGAAGCTTCAAAGGTCAATCCTTGGCACTTATTTTTCCAAAACATCATTGACTGAGCCGTCCATTACACCCACCAGGCAACATGTGGATTAACCCACAGATTTAAATAATTTATCAGACGTAATATACATTGTGATTTGTAAGGAGCTAAGCATTTGATTCAGCAAATGCGACTTATGTTTCTGAAATAATATCCTGAACACAGAAAATGTAAAAGGACTTATACACTCTGAATGAGTGTCGTACTTCTGTTGAAGTCACAACTATTTTTTTTTATAGAGACCTACGAACATCTACAAATTAGGAGTTGATGTATAAATGGACATAAAGCATTACGTAAGATTTGCTCTGCATCGTCGTGAGTTGCTCAGCTCAGTAAAAGATTGTTTCTGAAAATGTCACGACGGAAAAACGTGGCTCGCCAACTCCACAGGCTTTTTGTGTCAGACACTTGCTTCAGTCTCTGTCACACCAAATAATACGAAGCCTTATTTTAAACTGACCTTTTCCTGGACACTAGGCTGAACACCAGACTCCAGGATTTCAGCCCCGGCACTGGTCAATAAACACCAACGAGCACAAAAGACACACACCTGTAGCTGAAGGAGGCACGCAGCTTTCGTGTATATCGAGTTGTACCTCGTTCACTTCGCTTTGCAGTTTTACTTTTACTAAATGTTCCAGTGACGTCTTTAAAAATGAGCCTGTGACTGAACGAAGCCATGCGGAGCATTAATGGACCTTTAAAGGAGGAAGAAAATGTTTGATTGATTCTAAGAGCAGAACACACAATCATTTATCACTCGTACATTTTACAATATAAATATAATACATAATTTGTATGTATGCTTTCTTCCTCCTGTTTAAGGAAGTGAATTTTGTGGCTTGAGCCAGCTGAGTGGCTCTGGTTAGTGGCTCTAGATTCTGGCTACATAATCTTGCAAACGTTTGTGAGTTTCACCAATGCCTACTGCCTTCTTCCTCCAATATTTGGATTTCTTATTGCTGTGATTTTCACAGCTTTGTCTTTGCCCTTCATTATCCAGGTGGCAGTGATCTATGAAGCCTTTAATTCTGTTGGAATAAGGTCTGAATGAGAACTCAGGGGTGTGTTATGTGTTGTGTGTGAGTAATGGGACCTGTGTGTGTGTGTGTGTGTGTGTGTGTGTGTGCGTGTGCGGGCAAGGACTACCAGAGTAAAAACCTCAGAGGTGATTACCAGTTGGAAATTGGTTTTGTTCTCAATTGCTAATGGGAACTTCTCAAAGCAACAAGGCTTACGCAAAGTCACTTCAAAGGGGGAGCTCATGCTGGGAAGCAGGGCCGAAAGATTATTTGGGACTGTGTGGTTTAACACTCTCCTTAGTCTGCATGGGGCGTGTATTCTCCCCTGAATAGAAAAGTGGTGTAAGTTGCAGTTTTTCAAGCTAAAGGTTTCTCAGGCTCATTGAAAAGTGCTGTAGGCCATCCTTTATAACGTCTCCAGGATCAGAAATAGTGACAGATGGAGAAAGAGCCTGGGAGCCTTAGAGATGGAGAACATGCTATTGTCAAAGGTGCAGGTTAGTCTTCCTGTTGTATGGTGTGGCAATACCGTCGCTAAGGTTTGGTTAGGTTGAGCAAACAGAACAAGTTGGGTAAAAGTACTTTTGGAAACAGTGATTTGGGTGAAGATTATTTATTTGTCAAAAGATTTGTATTAGTAGTAATTACAAAACCATCTTGTTATGGGCGAAATTTCAGCTAAAAAGCCAATGACATCTAGGATCATATTTAATTTGGAAAATAGATTTTATATACAGGATACAGATATCTCACTGCAGTTGTGGAAAAGGAGCTCAAAGTAAGGGAGTGAGTGGCCTCGTGACCTCCTGCGCCCAGTGTCCTTTACTCAGTATTTCTCAACCTGTTCTCTCACAAGTTATCACATAATCTACTTTGCCACATGAACTCAGAGAAATGTCAGCAGCATTAAGTAGGGAGATTGTCAGAAGTTGCCCTTTCTCCAGCGAGGCCCCACCACAGGAGACAGTCTGATTCAGATGCATTCTCACTTCAGGAGATGCGTTTGATTTAAGTTCTGCTCGGGTAAAATCTCATCACACAGATTTTTGTGCAAGGAAGCAGGTAGGGTGAAAACTGCCAGGTTGTATCTGCTCTGACTGTGTCTGACATTCGTGTTCTTGCACGCGGCTGTATGTGTGATGTTAGCTGTACTGATGTTTTGTCAGGCATCGCAGTATAAGACTTTTTTATTGTGTTTAACTAATGGAGTTCAACAGGAGACCCTAAAGTTTTCAGAAAAGAAGGAATCTGACTACAGCTAATTCTAGTAAACAAGGATGCATAACCATGGTAACCAAGGTGATGTAAGAGAAGCTTTTGTAGAATTTGTCATGTTGGCATTAAAGTTTATCAGCTTGAGAAGAAAGTGGGGGGTAAAGTAAAAAGTTACTGCAATCCATAAAAAGCAGAGAGTAAGCCAGAGAAACCAACAAAGAAATCGGACAAATAGTAACACACACCACAGAGTGGGATAATAAGGTACAAGGGAACTCAATCAAGGGAACCATGAGGGCACGGAGGGACATAAAAGCGCAAGAGGATCAAATGTCCAACATAAAGCAGCAAGTAGACCGTGTGCAGACAAAGGATACAAAGGAAGCACAAGAGGCACAGGATTATTATAAGAGCTAAACTACTAAGGATTACGGTTGTGCTGCAAAATAATGATTCTTTCATTACTTAGATTAAGTCAGAATAATCTGAGTTCCAGTACATTTTTATTTCTGCTGCTACTGTGATATTAAGTGTTTTGTGGATTGCTGATTTAAACACGATGTAAGAACATACTTCACTCTATAATGTTTGAATGATGGTAGAAAAGGTAGAAAAGTGGTGAATGAATCTAATCAGCATCAGACTGTTTTGTACCATATTTGTATTAAACCTTCAAACAACACACAATAGGTCTGCTTTATTTTGTTTTCCAAGATGCTTCACAAAATGATAATTCAGCAACTCATTGTGTATTGATCCAATAAATGATTTAAATGGGTATGAACAATTAGGAAAATAGGGTAACAATTTAAATTTCTAACTATACAATTTAACAATCAGTCCGTACTGCTGTAAATGTCTCATCTTCCTCCTCTTCCCCTCTTTTTGATGTTTCAACATCTCTGAGTGTCACACATTAGTTTAGAACTTTACATTTAGCTAGCAGATACATTTTGTAATGAAACAGTTTGTGTGTTTGCTGATATTTGTTGAGCTGTTTGAAAAGTTACATTTCACAATTTTCACAACTTAAGAAAAACAAAATGTTACCGCCACGGCGTGGAGGATCAGCTGGCCACTGATCACCATCTCCCTCTGTTCTCTCTCTTTCACTCTCTCTCTCCCTCTCCTCTCTGTCATCGGGGCCGAACTCATTGCGGGTTCTCGCCCTCGGTCCACGCCCTCACCTAAGTGCACACACCTGCTCCTCATCTGTTCGTGGATATTTAAGACGGGAGAAGACCGCTAGTCTTCGCTGGATCGTTGTCTGCTACTTGTTAGTATAGTCAAGCCACAGCAACTCTTCTCTAGTGCTCTTTGTGAATAGTGTCTCACGTCGTGTTTCTGTCTGCAGACCCCTGGACCTCTCCCCGTGTG
>VUQR01036433.1:32655-53296 GCA_015108515.1 Hemichromis elongatus
CCCACTTTCACCTCGTTAGGGGGGGTTCTGCCCGGCCCGGGAGCCGTCGCCAGTCGCCTTTAGGCTTTCCCCCAAACCGCACCAGTCTCACCTCCTCATCCTCCACCTTACATCGTCACCGAGGTTGTGGTCCCAGATAGTGAATTGTTTTTTAAAGCGCTATGCTTGACATCACTCATCTGACTGAAGCAGTGCTTGTTACATCACTTTAGTGTTACTCAGCAACACGACCCGAGATACACTATCACATAATTACAGTTAACATAAAAAAGAAGCTACATGGCCACAGACTGACACAAATCCATATCCTAACAAAGAGGTGATGCTTTAAGTTTTTCAGAGTAAATGCTTGTTGGTAAAATAGAAAAATGTTTCCACTGTAGAAATATATATGAGTAGGAATGAAGGTTACAATGTTGCAAGCCAGAATTATCCCTGCTTTTTCTTAACTAAAGGTGGCCATGCTTTTTGTTCGTACAGGGACGCATATATTAGTGCTGTTACTTTGGAAGAGGCAACACTGATATTTTATTTCACGCCAACATGAAAATGATCAAAAGTGTTTAAACAGACATTATTAATACATTTACACATAAATAAATACTAGCCAGCAAGCTTACTTGTTTTCAGCGATTTAGGACCCTGGAATGTACTTCAGATGTTTTAAATATATTATCTCCCTGTGACATGCAGGAGGCATTTATTTGCCCACATATATCCAACGGGACTATCTTACAAATACTAAAAATACTGGTTGTTCCCAGTGGTATGGTATCAGTTGCTAAGTTCCTAAGCCTCCTTGTTTTCAAATTGACCTCAGGCCATCTCTGGGTCTCTGAGAGTCTGGGTCACCTGAGATTTTGTAGATGCACCTGTGGTATTTGAAACTCCTACATCGCTTCATTCTTGAGTTATCGAATTCATAAACTTTGGTGTTCACAACAATACTCCATCAGCTGTAAGTAAAAAAATGCTGTTTTCCTCTAAAACCTCTTTTAGTAGGCTACATATCCATGTAGCTGCATGTGGGAGCAGTAAATCCTTTTCATACCTACGGTGCCACAATGCCTATAGCCAGTCATGGTGGACTTTTTTCATTCAATCTCAGTGAATAAAACATTTGTGATATTCGTTCAGCTTGATGTGAATTTAAGGACTCTTTCTTCACAAACTAGCACTTGTGTTTCTGCTCCACAGAATACTTCAGGCTCTGCAGCTTAAATGAAAAGGATACAAAAACTAAATCCCAGTGCATGCACTCATGATCTCTGACCTACTAAATAGTTGTTTTTGTCCCTTCTTGAGCTGTTTATTTATTTATCACATGCTAAACCCCAGCAGATGCAAAACACTGCCCGATATAGACATATGGTGAATTTAAATGAAGAATCATTTGTAGATGGCGCTAAAGCAAGTACCAGTATAATAAAGGTTTCATCTGCTTTCCTCTAGCTTTTGAGCAAACATGTTTTTTTAAGTATACTTTTATATTTCTTTCTGATTTGATCAGACAGGTTTATGTCCAATACTGATTTTAAGATTTCCCCGATCACCTTTAAATCCTATATGCAACTGGCCTTAAGCTGTATAGAATCAGCCTTTGATGCTTTGGTCGTGCCCTTCTGGCTCTTTCAGAGTTGAGGTTTACACCTAAAGGTGACCATGCTTTTCCCACAGGGGCTTTCTCGGCTGTGAAACAGCCTGGCTGAGATTTATAGAACCAGTGACTCCCTTTAAAACAGAGACCTTTGTGTCACATCATCACTACAACCAGCAAAGCTAGAGATGTCAAAAAATATGCACACATGGCAAGTAGAAAAATAACCCGTTTTAACAAGAGGAAAAAAAAATAAATAAAGTTAATTACAAAAAGTGTACAATTCTTTACTGCTCAAGCAAACATTAAAATAACACCAAAATATGCAAAATATTTGTGCTCCAGTAAAGGCTTACCCTAGCTCCTTAAATTAGCTTATCAGAAACCAAAGTCCAGTCATACCCTGGGCAGCAGTGTGTCCGTGGATATACACATACATAAATCATATCCAGCACAATGTGAAGAAGTCACTGTTGGATACAGAATTTAACTTGTAAATGTGCAAAGTTACAAGTCTGCTCCTCATTGGTCCCACCGTCCGCCAACAGGCCTGTTAAGCAATGTTTTGAGGAAATCTCCACCATAGCAGCTTCTCGCTTGAAGAGTGCTACCGCATTAAAGCTGCAAAGCTATTCAAACTGACCGCAGCGTAACCCCGGGAAGACAAAGGGAGCGAGGTTCTGCGCTCATGACCCATCATAGCAACATGCTTAATTATAGCTTCACACACAAGAAACACCTTTGTTCCACAGAGTGGGAGACTACTCAGAACCACTGAGAGAGATGAATGGGACACACATCAACATTTCAATTCTAATTCACTGTTGCGCACTTCATGTTGTGCCGATAACAAAAGCTGTTGACCCTTAGCCGTGGGCCATCAGTGAACTACTATCTACAAACATTTGCCAGCACTGTGGATGTAATTAACCAAACGATCAAACGCAACCAGTGTAACCTGAAATATTATCTCACTCCAGTAACATGGGCGAGACAAAAGCTTGCACGTTTATTAAAAATCTTCTGTTTGGCTCTTTAGAGTAATTCACTGAAGATGCAATCATTATTCGACCTAATGTTTCACACTTTGAAAATACATTTCGGACTCGGATGTCTGAATGCTAACTTGATGCTAAACAGTGTGTCACATACAGTAGTAGAACTCTGTTGTTGCCAGGGAATATTTAATTACAAATACAGTAAATCTTTGTGGTCAATACCAGAGTGAAAGTGTGAGACACTAGCTGGGGCTTCGCTGGGTGGGAGGGACAAGTTGCTGAGCGCGATACCAGAGATACGAGAACAGGTGAGACAGAGGAAGGACTCAGCCTGAGGGGAGTCTGTGGGCAGATGGAAATGGTGAGTAGTAACTAGGCAGTCAAGCAAAAAGGCTAAAAATACAAAATTAGCTGAGACACAGTTGACTGTGAGATAGAGTCGGGGATGCGCTGAGGTGTCAGGGTTGGAACTAGGTATTTGCGGCAGAGCAGATGGGATGATTAGCACCTGGCGGCATGACCTCCCACGCACTTGCCTCCGCTTCTGCAATCAAACTGATGCAAGACGCCAAGACAAAAGACAGGAGGAGGGAAAAGGAGAAAGAGCAGTGGCAGACATAGAAGCACTGGGAGCTTTACATTATGGAAATGCACTGGCATTTATGTAGCACTTTTCTAGGGCTACTGACCACTCAAGCCAAATTTACAGATTCAGGGATACAGTCGCAGAGTGCTTAATTATATGCACTTTAGCCACTTTACCTGTCTCACATCCACACCTCCGGCCAATTTCGAATCTCAATTAACTTACTGTGCATGTCTCTGGATTGTGGAAGGAAAGAGATGCCCAGACATAACCCACACAGGCATAGAGAGGAAACAGTACAGAGAAATCACTAGGAAAAATCTTCTGATCCATGATTGGACTAGTGTTTTTCATGACTTCTTATTTATTCACATGCATGTGTACCAACACATTGCTGCATCAGACATAAATGAGTCACAAGCTATGGCTTTGCGTAACACACAACACTTTTCCATTCTTGTATAATCATTTGATTTTTGATTTATGAAGCACAAGGTTCGGTGGCATTCTGATGCATCCACTTAAATGTGTTCTGTCCTCTCATTAACCAAATACACAACAAAGTGAGCACTCTTAGTATTAGCTGGCACATTAATATATCAGACAGGGATGCATATACAAGGATGCATCTATGGCATTTAACTGAAACGTCCTTCAAGATGGTGAGGCAGAAGCATTAGTTAGGTCTGTCACAAGGACTCTCTGTCACTGATTCCCCGATGATAACAAGAACAATTGCAGTGGAAGTGTACATATGTCCTTTTTTGTCCCACATCAGTAGAAATTAGAAACAAACATAAGAGCATTTCATTTACACATGCAACAAGGGGTCAGGAATGTGTGGTAGCAAGCTTCTGATTGACTGCCTGCTGTGGGGTGTCCTACTTGTACTCACATTTTCATTTTGCCAATTTAGTGGGTCTATTGAAGTAAATGAGGGGACTGTGTAAAGCAGCAAAGTGATAGACTGGAACTAATTAAGCAAACATGATTATCGTGTCTCTGTGTACACTAAAGGTTGACGGGGTTCACCACATTAAACATAGGAAGTTGTGTATGTGATGGGGTTTTAGCGTATCCAATAACTGATTAGTGACATCTGAATGACCTTAAAACGCTCCAATGACCGGGAAAGTAGTCTCACCTGCAAAAAGGGCACTCCTGTACAGGAAAAGATATGAGATACTGGATTAATTCATTATTTCATGTATCACCTTTCTATATCTGTACTGTATAGTTCAGGACTGGATCCAAGAATGACATCAGTAACTCACTATGATAAAATGTGATTTAACAGGAGTAAGAGCTGAGTCTGAATGGAGAGACAGAAATTGTCCTCTCTCAGTTTTTGTCTCCTGCACTCACCCTTTACTGAAATTCTCTTTATGGTATGCAAATATTTGTTCAAGTGATCTGTTAATCACATGCAGTCTTGACAGGGATGCTGATCTACGAGCAGCATTAGCTGTATTCATGATCCCTTACCATTAGCATGTTGCATTTATCATCCATTTGTGGTCTGTGCTGCGTTGCGTGTTGACTTATAGCTTGTATAAAGAAGCAAAGATGCATAAAAGGTCAACAATATGTTGTAAATGTAAACCATTAAAGATAAATGAGGACTGTCACTTAGAAGATTAAGGACTTGGGACTATATGGGAATGTTACAGAGACCATGGTTTATCTTGGTAACATAGCCTGGTGTACACCCATAAAACTCTGTGATGTCTAAGTTTAAAGAAACACCATCAGCTCGGATGGGCAGGTTGGACACATCTTCAGTGAGCGTGGCATCATCGGGTGTTCTGGGTCTTTGATTGTCAGACACCCTCGCCTGGTTGCCAAGAAGCCCATGTGTGTGGTGCACAGACTACCCCATGAAATCATCGGCAGCGCAGCTAAACGTTCCCCTTGCAGACCTCAACAAACTCCTGATTTCATTTGTGGACTGCCTTAAACTTCCAGAGGAACAGTGAGTTCTAGTGAAAACACTTCGATAGATGAGATAGATGATAAAAGAACATCTGGTCTGAGTGCTGATGTGGCGATGTAACCCTGAACCTTCAGCTGTTTCCTCAGGTCCACCTTTAGCTGCCAATCACTTGCATGGAGTTATTTTTGGCCTGTTGGATCCTTATACAGATAGTGATAACACTAAGCTAGTCCAATGCGGTGTATTGGTGTTTCTTTATTCATAAAAGTCAAGGATGAAGGATTTTCAGAATAAATATGAATAAGTGGCAGAACTTATGTGCAAGAGGTAAGAAATATTTGTGAAACAAAATAAGCCTATAAGGCAAGACAGAAAACTGTGTAGAGCCTTGCATTTACCCATTTACACACCAGCTGAAATCATTAAAATATGTTAGCAGGTTGTCCTTTATTATGTCATTGACACCCCTTAAGTTTCTATCCTTGTGGTTTAAGGAAATTAATAGATTTTTCTCTGCCTTTCTATGGAGGGATAAAAAACCCAGGATCAAGAACAAATATAATAAACCTATAAAGAAAAGGAGGAAGAGATTTTCATCATTATTACATGTCTTATAATTCTCGGTCTACCCTATCCAGGGCCAGTAATAAGAAAAAATATGAAAGAAACTGACCTGAGGAGAAAAATTTAAAGGAATATAAAATAGAGTTACCTATATCAGTTTTAATGTATAATCCCTCACCAAATCATCCTTAGAGTGCTGATCTAAGCAGAAGTTGTCTGCATCTATCTGCAGTCTGAGGGTTAGTGTGGGAATGTAAATCTACTTCTGAATAGACCGTTGTTTAACATCTGCATCACTGCAGATGTCACACCAATCCCATCTTCTCCTTTCTCCTGTTACTCATAAACTACACCCCGAGATATCTGAACTCCTCTGCCTCAGGCAGCGAGTCATTCCCAGTCGGGCTGAGAACCATGGCCTCAGACTTAAACATGTTAATTCTCATTCCAGCTGTTTCACATTTGGCTACAAACTGCCCCATTGCTAGCTGGAGGTCATCGCTCGATGAGGCCAGCAGAATCAAATCATCTGGAAAAAAGCAGAGATGACATCCTTAGATCATTGATCCCTGTGGCCTTTGGCTACGCCCGGAAAATCTGCCCATAAAAATGATGAACAGAGGCCCTCGAAAAGAAGTTTGGTTTCTGCAAGCATTAGATGCCTCAACAATGCATAGTTCTCTATGTAATACTGATTTTTATAGTAATCTTCTTGGCACAACGGTGTCTAAAGTACAGTACATTGAGATTGGCTATTTAAAAATTGTTCAAAAATATCAAATTGTGTTACATACAGAACACTGCACATTAAAATGCCTTATATATCACCACACCCACCAGGAACTGATCGTAAATGACCAAAGCTCTGCTAGCATGGTTGTAGACTGAAAGCCACCTTAGTATGGTACTCGTTGTTTCTTATGAAAGTCACTTTGTGAGTTTTATGTGTTGTGTCTAATGAGCTAACACAGACTAGCTGCCTTTGATGCTTAAGGCTCTTGTATATTAAAAGGCATCCAACATATACAGTTAGAGCTGCAGCTGATTAGACCGATGAGTCTAAAAGCACAGACTAAAAGCATTCTCATCTTTTTGTCTCTTGTTTCTTGTAGCTCTGTAGCTCTTTTTCACCGACTTTTTTGTGCTTGCCAAGCTTACATGAAATATGAATAGCTTTTGTTTGCATTTCGATTAGGACCCAAAAGGTTATTAAGATTTCTGGTTGAGTTAATAAATTAAAAACATAACAATACTAACTCACTATCACTTCAAGGTCACTGTCATGGCTCGTCACACTCCATCACTGAATTCCTCCAGATCACTGAACGATCAAGCCTAATGTGCTGCATGGTGCTGCTCTGCATTAACTGACCCCCGGTCAAGGGACGTGTTGAAAACAGCTGAGTGTCAAAAGTAATTTTAGCAAATCTCCTGCTTCAGGACTTCTTGCTTAACAAGAAACTATGTGTTGGAGAAAATCTGGAGACAGAGGAGTAGATTAGCACTGAATTAAAGAGTCTTAGGTAGTTAGTATGCAGCATTACCTGCAAATCCACAACGAACACCTCGCAGCGCAGAAAGCTGCAGGAGTTTAAATAGACTGTGTAATTGCAACAGTTACATTAATATTTCAGATCCAGTTTATTCAGCCAGAAAGATGTCGTTTTTCTTCTTTCACTCTTACTTTTCTCTGTGCTTCAAAATAACAACTTGATCCCCCGGTCTGACACATCATTATTTCTAAAGGATTTCAGATCAAAGTGAAAATGATAAGTAGATTTAAAAGTTATCAGTTAATAGCGGGATTTTATATAAGATATTAGTATAAACAAGCAACACAAACGAGGGTCATGCCGACGAAGAGCAGATAAAGTTTCCCCATAATCAGTTTTTAAAGCTTTAGAGATGAATGTAATTTACTCCTTTGTGTTTCTGCCAAATTTATATTCCATTTTAAAGAGAGGTACATGTACATGATATCTACTTCATGGTGGAGTTACTTTGACCTCTTTTTTGCCAGTACTTCAGTACGTTTTATGCTGATCCTCTGTACATGAACTGATTCTCACTATGGCATGGTGTGGGGGGGGCAAGTTTTAAAGTAATGAGCTCTGTATGGTCAAATGTTGGTTAAATTGCTTTGTACGGCCAGCACAGATGAAGTGTTCATTTGGATTGGGGATATTTGGCAAATTCAAAACCAGCTGTATTTCTTTGTATTTGTTTAAACTTATTTTTTTTTTTTTAAAAAAAGTAGCAGCTAGTAAAATAAAAATGAAAAAGCTACGCCTCTGACTAGATGTACACTATTGTTAAAGTTTTTCCATTTTTATGGTAATTATGACGTACCCATTACGGCAACTGTATATTTACATCCACATCGATTTATTTACTGTCACCGACATTCTTTCTGTTAAAGCAATGTTTAATAAGTTGAGCATTTCCATCCTAACTTCCAGTTCCTTTGTTCCTGTGTTTGTGTTTTGAAGAAGTTTTCCTGCCAGCAGCAGCATTTCAATGAACAAGCTGGGTGGATTTAAACCCCTTTAAGTGGGTATTGGACACTCTTCTTTGTTCCAACTTCACTTCCTGATTTAGGATAATAACACACGTATTTATAAAAACGACTCCTTTAAATCAATGTCTTTTTGTGTAAACACAATGAGCCCGTTCTTCTGTTTAATACATTCTGGTGTGAGTTTTATAAGGACACAGCACAAAGAGATCTTATGCTTGAGTCTTTGGGATGAATGATTATTCCACAAAGCCATTATAAGCTACATCGTTTAGGCAGAAACTGACATTCTTCCAGGACTTTGTCTAAACCTAATTTGTGCTTATTAACTTTCTCTTATTTTCCTAAAGTACCCCTCCCTTCACTGCCTGCATACTCTACATCTCTTCTGTTCTTTTTAGTTGAAGCTGTTACCTTAAAGAATTTTTTGCAAAAGCTTTTCATTGCATAAGCAGGTTAATCTACCCCTGACTTCACTTGTTCTCTTACAAAAGAGCACAGCAAGGCAACCCTCATAAAAGCTCACACAGAAAAACAGGAACATAACTAAACATGCATATTTACGGAAAATACGCTTTCTGGCAGATTTACAGTTTGTTAGCTTGTTGGATGGCTTAGAAAACAGGAAGTTTGGTGGAAGGCACTGGCAGCGTGCAACATCCTTGACCTCTGGGTGACCACATTTGATCACAAGGTGAATGCACAGGCCAACTGGTGGGAGGCAACCTGTATCCAAACATTCACAAACCAACTTGGACTCGATAACTCTCAGACAGATTGGTTAAGGCCAAATAATAAAGCCAATAATTGCTATTTAATTTATAAATGCAGACAGACTGACACCACATTAATCAATGTGAGCAACTGCAACAGTTTTCTTTGCAATGAAGGACTTAACTCAATTGGTTGCCAGCCATTTGTATTCTGGGTGTAGGCCTATGTAAAAGCAAGGTTGCGCCTTTGTCATTTTGAAGTGAAATTGCTTTCCTGCAGAGGCTACATGGTTGAAATGGCTGGACTCTGAATGTTAGTAGTGTTCAAGGTCAAGGTTCAAGGTTTTGGCGTATGAAGAGGGCAACAGATTTGCAATTGTTTGCAGATCAGAAACAGATAGTAGGTTATCCTCAACGTAACCCAGTTTAATAGCAAACTGACAGCAGGCGGACTTATTGCCTTTTTATTGCTGTCTAGAACATCAGCATCGCTTTGAAGATGGCAAATGACTGCGAGTGATGGCAGACCTGGTCTTAGTCTTTGAAGCAACCATTTTAAAAACATCGAGATCACGAGGTCATTGCACACGTCATGATAATTCTGGTTCTGCCATGGTTGTCTCCATTGTAACTGTTGCATAATGGTTAAAGGGTTTTTTCTGTGCCTAAGTGCTTTAAATTTAACATTCACACACATTCGTGAGCTACAGCCCCCCCATTGGGTGGCTATTAAAATACTAAATATACTATACTATACTATACTATACTATACTAAACAAAAAGACTGTTTTTTGTTTTTAAACAACTTAATGGCCGAGCCCCTTCTTACCTGCCTTAGCTACTATTTTTTCATGCTTCAGAAAGAACCATGAGGTCCATGTCAGAACTAATCTACTATTGCACAAACGAAACTTAAGTGTCGTGGCCACAGAGTCTTCTCTGTGGCAGCTCCCAGACTCTGGAAGAGTCTTCCTCTTAATATTAGATCTGCACACATTCGAAATTGTTACTAAAGACACATTTTTATGGTCTGGCTTTTAACAAACTTTGACTTAAACATTTTGGTTTTAACAGCCTTAGTTTTTGTTTTAGTCTAAGGAGCTGTAAGGAAAAGGCGTCTGGACTTCTTTAGGTTGCTTGAAGACGTTTCGGACGTATCGGACGATGACCTGGATGACTGAGAACCTTCACAGACATTTTGTTTTAGTTGTTTTTGTTGACTAATTTTATTGACTTATTTGTTTTATCTATATTTTACTGCATCATTGTTTTGCATTTGATTTATTCTAGTGTCATTTTACATTGTTAAGCCCTTTGTGCAGCGTGTACTTTTTAGAAATGTGCTACATAAATAAACCTGAACCTGACCTTGGTGAAACACTGACTCCAAAGCAAAGCTAAAAGGCTTTTACTTGGCATCTTCAGGTCAGGTCAGTAGAAGATCCAGTGGATAATAATTTGATCCCCTCCTGAATGTGTTACATCTCCCACTTACAGAGAAATTGAGAAATTAACAGTCTAATTTTTATCATACATTTTCATTTTAATGGAGAGAGACAGAATATCAACCCAAAAATCCAGAAAAACCATATTGCATAAAAGTTATCCCTGTTTTGCCTGTCACTGAGTGAAGTAAGTGTTTGATCCTCTACAATCCAGCCAGAATTATAGCTCCCAAAAATGATTTATTGATTAACTTCACTCTGTCAATCAATAAATCATTCAATTACAGATACCATGCACCATGGTAGGCCAAAGACTGATATTGTGGTCTCTCTCCTTAAGGACTGTTGAGTTCTTCATAAGTGAGCAAGCTTACATATTCAGCAGATGATCAAATAGTTATTTCTCCCAAGTTATTAATAGCAGAAAAAAGGATAAAATAGTAAAGGGTGGGAGTAATAATATTATATAAAGCAGGATCATTTAAAAAACAAAATCCAGACGGCTTCATATTTCTTGGCTCTAATGTGAAAACGTGTTTTTGCTAATTTAATTTTCTCCCCATGGACAAGCTCACAGCTTGCAGCTTTTAGCTCTCCATGGGGGAAAACACAAAACAAAACAAAAGAGAGCGATTTACTGCTCGTAGCTCCTAGCTGACACAGAGCCAGCCATTGTGTCCGTGCTTGTGTCTGTGCACTTCAAAAAAGTTTTTCATGACAAGTGACTTGATGCTACGCTTTTCCCTGACAGCGTGAAATGTCCTCTGATTACTTCCACACACTGTAAGCGTAATAGAGGAAAATACAGAATACAAACAATCGTAATGATGCTTTTGTGGATGTACAGATTGTCGGCTCTGATATTTGTCATCATTGCATTGCCTTATGAAAGGCATAAATCTTGGCTGTGTAAATGTCTAGTTTGTTTATTCCAAAAAGAATAATGGATACCCAGAGGAAACAAAAAAGCCTTTGACTCGTGGATGTAAATTCTCACATTTATGGAGGCACTCATATTACTGTATTCCATCATAACCCAGTCGATCTGACGGGCCATCGAATCTTTTACATGTGTGGTTGGATATCTTTGACACCAGGGCACCAAGAAAACACACACAAACACAACAAATATTTAGAGTTCAGATAGCAGCGAGGTGTTGCGCTGATAACCCCCCTTCGAATACAGACTCTGTGTCTGACTCATCGCCTTATCTCGCCGGCTGCTCCATCTCAACACCTCACATGGCAGCTACATCTGTGTGGGCCTCCATTTTTCATTATGCAATTATACATCCACCGGCTCGCTGACATTAGACAGGTTGCGCTCCAAGAATTTATGAGCAGCTCGACATATGCGGCCTCAGCCTACACAGTGTGACAGTGTGTTTGTTAGGGGAGGCGTAGTGGGAAGTGGGGAGGGGACCAAATGCCATCAGAGCCCAGTGAGCGGGCCGCTGACAGTTTGTCAAATGGATTTTTCTTGTTCTTATGGGAAGGAAATAACAGCACAAACATCAAAGTGTAGGAACTACTTACAAAGGCTATTTAACCATACAAACTCTGGATGTGCACCTTCTTCTGTTTAATTTAAAAAGGTTAAATATAGTTGTTTTTTAAAAATTGAATCAGTCCCCACATTTTCCTTCTCAGCAAGTACAGCTCGCTTATGGTCAGCAGATTGGAAGGTATTTTAAAAATGTGTTTATAAAAACTGCAGACGATGGTCGACTCATCCTTGTCATCTGTACAAGGTCAGGATTTTGAAAAAGCCTCCGCCACCCACTGACCAAAGATTTTTTTCCCCACTACCCGACTGCAAATGAAATCAGTTAATATGCAAGAGAAACAGACTTACTATCTGTTTGAGTTTTGCATTCTATCGACAGCGTATTTATTTTTGTTTTTCGTGTGGTTCCTGCTAGCTGAACAACAGTCTGCCACTTGAAGATAACAACGACATGTCTAATTCATCTATATTTCTGGCTTTTTTTTGCCTTGTTTTTTCTTATATTGTATGCTGATCTCTGACTCTTGCTCTGCTAAAAAATCAGTGCCTTACCTGAAGGAATCTGTCATTACTGAGGGAGATGGATGGATATTTATTTGTAAAATAATAAGTTACCACGAAAAGAATAAAGATAAAAAATATTTTGCTTCCAAAGAGCCAGACTTTCTTGTCATTTTTTAAAGAGGTCATGAGCAACAGTTCTCCAGGCTCTTCTCTTTGGACATTGGTTGATTTTTTATCTCATTTGCAGTCCAGTCCCTGTATGTGACTATTTTCAGAGGAATGTTTTTTGTTGTTATTGTTGTTTGCTAAACCACCTAACATTAGTCTAAGTGTACCATCCTGTTGCAAAACACATCATTTGTTCCATTTTCTGGAGCTAAATTTATTAAAAATGCCAGCAACAAGAGTATAACAGACATAAAGTAGTATTTCTTCATCAACAAGCTGAATCCCAGTGTTAATAGGTAAAATGAAATAATGGGTCAAAGTTTACCCTTCGTCCTGCACCTGCTAGGTTCAGATGACCCTTCAGTGACTGAACCCACACACACTCACACATATGAACTGATAGACATGGATGACTGTGATGAAAAATAATTATGAATTTATAAATAAATGTATTCAGTTTTACAAGCCCCACTTACATGTTCTCTTCTTACGCTTCAGCTAGTTTGACCCTAATGAAACGTGTTTTGCATTTTTCACTGGGAGCAGAAATCTAAACCAGCTTGATTACAGGAAGCATGTTTTTAGAGCTTAGTTCTCATCAAAGAAAATTAAAACTAAAGCATAGTCACTAATTCCCATTTCTTTTATGAGTGTGTTTTGTGAGAGTTTTGTACACTGAATCTAGTCTATTAACTCAGTTCTAGTTTGCCTTTTATGTCGTGGGATGAAAAGTGTTAATGAGGGCATCCCTGTGAGAACATTATTAGCAATAAGACAAAGTATTATTATTATTATTATTTCTGTGTTGTGCTGTGTATTACAGTAATCCTTCAAATATTTGCCCTCTAGAATGACACGTACAAACATTAAAAAAGATATATTTACACTATTTGGGTTCAATGAGCCTAGCAAGCACAACCATAGCAAACATTATATTACATTACAGAACTGGGGACTATGTTATTTTCTGTGTATAGGATTAGAGATGTTCGCATGAAAGAGGCCCTGTTGCTGCCAGATGATCCCGTTATGTCATGATTCTCGGGGAGTCAAACACTGACATTTTGTGAAGACCACTGCCATCTCAGAGGTAATCACTGGGTGCGCTTGGGCGTCATGGCAACCCTGCCAAGAGAGAACCGTCCATCTATTCTGATGCTTCAGGAAAACAGTGGTTGTGGATTGCAGCACGACCAACATTAAAATGGCTGTGTACAATGAACTTGTATCTCTTTAAATGTTTGATGATTTGGACCAGGTTACCATCTTTAAAGTGACTTTGGTGCATCGAGATAGCAATAAAACTGCATTAAGACAAGTAAGTCTACTATCAGCCAGCTTGTGATTGAATGAGGTCAAAATGGCAATTACTGTACATGGAATCTATTTTAAACTATTTTGCCTTCTGTTATAAATCAGTTGCCCACTGCCTTATTCACGGCTTAAATTTCAGCCACAACCTCTTAGATTTGAAACAGAAATTACTGCACTAATAGTGACATAGTTGCTAAAGGATGGGGATTTAACAAAATGACCTGGGCACTCAACAATCCTTCTTTTATATAGGACTATAATACAACCAGTTAGCAACAAGCTGAGTCAAATCCTTTGTTGCAAAGAGCCAAGTTGCAGATGAGTGGCATTCGTGGGTGCAACCTGACTGAGATTGAGTGCACAGTGTTGGCAATCTGTCTGTGAGTCGATAGTTATCCACATTGAAAGGAGCCAGTTGAGGTGGTTCGGCCAAAACCTTCCTGGGTGCTTCCTGGGTGAGGTGCTCCAGGCATGTACTACTGGGTGGAGGCTCAAGGGTAGACCCAGGAGACGCTGGAGAGATTACACTTCTCAGCTGGCCTTGAGAATGCCTCCATGTTGCCCCTGGATACATTGGAGGACGTGGCTGAAGAGAGAGGGGTCTGGGTTGCTCTTCTCAGGCTTCCCTGTGACTCAGCCATGGATAAGCAGAAGATGAGAGTCATTGATGTCATTGAAGTCACTCCGAATTGGACTGCACTAGTTGACATTTGCAGTCACCCAGAGGTCGTGGATGTTTCACACTCAACTTCAAGGCAATCAGTTGGTCATCGCAACTGCCTACAGTCATCACAGCTGTACAACCACTGATTTTTTCCTACTCACAAGGAGGTTGCCATCCAATTTTTCCTCTACTGTGGCTGAGTCAGGAAACACTTATCTATTTCAGGATTGTTAGGTGTGTGCAGCCTGGCTAACTGTGTCTGAGAATTGGGGTACACCCCAGCCTGGTCACCAGCTTATCACAGAGCTATAACGCAGACATACAGGCAACCAATCACACCTTTAGAATCAGCAATGTGCTGCCTGCAAGCCTTCCTGTATGAATCCCCATAAAGAGGCAGCAGCTTCAGTGGTGGTGTTAATCCCAGGATTTTCCCATAGACGTTTTGTCATACTCTGTGTTTTCACTCTCACTGTTTAGTTTTGTATGTTAGGTTTGGGCTGTAATACAGGAGCACCACCTGCACATATAAGAATTATTCTGATGTAATACAAGGCTGAGGGGTAATGACAGACTGACGGTCTGGTCTGTACCTGCAGCACAAGGTTACTTTTACCTTTACTTGTACCCTCATGCGAGTGATGGACTTCTGCTGCAAACATAACTTAATCTGCCAAAAAAAGAAATAATAGTTATGATGCAATAAAACCTCTTGTATTCTATTTTTGGTGTTCCCAACATAAAATAAATTCAAGGATGGAAATAAGAACGCAGTCTAGGTGGATAGCAGAAAAAAAGAGGACAAACATGAAACAAAGTTCTGAGTTCAGCAAACATTTTGAGTGGAAAAATGAACGCTAGAGAGAGCAGAAAAGACAAACCGAGTGTGTGTGCATATATATGAAGCCCTCTATCCAGCTGACTTTTCTCCTCCAGTTTTTCCAATAACCATTCGTTCTCCCGCCACCTCTGAACATTTTTCTCAACATAGCTTGCATTATTCAGTCATTATCCCCCAGCAGAATATGACTTATGAACACCACTGTGACAAATGCTTCACAACGCGCCCAGAGGAGTTCAGCCAGATGGATGTGAACCCACGATGCATACAGTTTGGAGTGAAAAATGACACGACAATAAAGTATCTCTCATTTCAAATTTAAAGATGGAGATATCTACATGCTGCTGTTAATGCTGCATCAACAATAAACTGCTTTTTAAATGATGCTATTAAATTGATTGAACACGTTTCCCCTCCTGTTTTTTTTAATCATTGTTCTTTCATCGTCTTTTCAAGCTTTTATCCTCTTTTAACGAGGTTTAAAAAAACTGTAATATAAATCTCTTTATACAAGCACGGAGATGATGATGAATTCTGTCCCCTAACAAGGTTTCCTCTGTTATGTGCAGAGTAATGTGATGAGTGGAGGTATGACAAGCCTCTGCACATCATGGTGTGCAAGGCCGCTTTGTCATCCTCGATTCCTCTTCCCTCTTCCTCCCTAACTCTTTGTCTTTCTCTTAACCTGTGCAAATCTTCTAATCCCTCTCTCTATCTGGAGCTGGATTTCCATCTGAGTGTGTCATGCAAATTATGATGAATGCAAACTGACAAATTGCAGGATTCTGGGGATGAGCTAAAAAAAATCCCACTTTTTTCATTTGTTTTGTTGCTTGTTATATATGTTAATATGATAATATGTTATGCCCTGCTCACAGCCCATGAATGTCTCAAATTCTATGAAGTTTATTGCATGAAGTTAATAAACTAGAACTGCTCTAGCTGTGAATGTAAAGCCAATGTGGCTGAAGTTAAATAAGCAGTGTCATTCTACTATGCTATTCCATCTCGTGTAAGCCCTGATTATATCATATTCATCAGTATGCATACTGACTTTTTGACAGTAAAAAGTAAAAAAAAAAAAGAATTAACAAACCCCCAGTAAGCTTCCATGTAAATACAATAAAGATTATTTATAAATTTATAATGCTTCATGTATAAGAGGCTAGTACAGATGCTCCTGAAGGGCTGGAGCTGCTTCCTATAAGCAACTGAAGATCTTATTTTGATCAAAGTGCTGTGCAAAAGATAAAACAGATTTAAAATATAATGAAGGAATAGATAAGAAATAAGTAAAATACATGTTAGAAGGTGAAAAAAATATATGTGAAAAAGCAAAAGAGACACAATAAGCTAATCAGACAGACTCACATGTGAATAAAAATATGTTTTTAGTCTTTCTTTTAAAAGAATAAATGGAGGGAGCAGTTTTTGGCATACACAGGGAACGCATGGTCTCCTCTGACTTCACATCTAAAGCGAGGGATGGTAAGAAGCATCTAATTAGCTGACTAAAGGGACCTGGATGGTAAGCAGGGATGTAAGAGGCAACCAAAAATGATTATGAAACTATTAAAACAATGGTTTGCGAATTTCATGCCTTAATTTCACACTAAAGGAGAGAGATGAAGGCAGCCTTTCATTGCTACATTGTTAACATGAAATTCGGCCCTATTTACACTTTATGAATCTCGAAAACGTATTTCATGAATTAGAAGAAAAGGCTTATAAGACAGAGTCATTGAGGAGGCTGTGAAAATAGCCACCCACTGTCTGGTTTTCTAAAGGAACAATAATGTGCCTCCTCTGTCTGTCTGAAAAAGGCAGTTAGTCATTGTTCTCTGCCTCATTACAGAACTGAGAAAAATACACCTCTAGTAGTTTCTACATTATATAGAGTGAGCAGCATTTCAAGTCCTTGTTAAGATATTATATTTTAACAAGGACTATTCTGTGTGAATATGCCACTAATCTAAACATTTAATCTCTGGAAGGTCACACACATGAAATAGAAAGTTCACCCTTTTTCAGTTTTAAGGTTTTATGTATCGGGACATAATAAATCTGGTCCTTAGCAGGTTTTGAAATAAGGTAAGTACAACCTCAGATGAACAATGACATATTAAATATTAATAATTTAACAAAACATAAGCCAAAATGCAAAAGCAGTGCATCGAACGCACACTGCCACACCTTTATGCTGCTAAGTACACCTTTACAGCTTCAATAGGAATTAAGAGGGTAAGTAGCAGCCAGGCACTGCAGTCTGTAAAAGCAAAGTTTTGGCAGTTTGTTGATCTGGAGCATTCAGGTGTATTAATACAATGTCAAGAAGGAAAGACATCAGCAAAGATCATAGAGGAAAAGGTTGTTGTTGACCATCAATCTGGAAAGGGTTATAAGGCCGTTTCCAGGCAATCTGAAGTCAATCATTCTACAGTGAGAGCAATTATTCACAAGTGGAAAACATTCGAGACAGCTGACAGTCTTCCCAGAACTCAATATCCAAGCAAACTGACCCCAATATAAGACCATGTAATGCTCACAGAAATTGCAAATAACAGAGAAGCTACATCTCAGGCTCTATAGCCTTAAGTTAGCATATTAAATCTTAAAGTTCATTAAACCTTAAAGTCCATGACTGCGCAATTAGAAAACAAGCCTAAACAAGCTTGTTTTGGAGGGCTGCCATGAAAGGAAAACATCACCTACAGTGCAACTTTGGCAAAAACTAAACACATCATATCAGCTGCCAATCACAGTGGTGGAGGAGTGATGGTTTGGGTTTGTTCTACCCGCAGGGGACCTGGGCAACTTGCATCAGTGTTTTGACCATGAACTTTTCTGTATACCAAATGTATTCTAAAGTCAGTTATGAGGCTGCCTGTTCAACTGCTAAGACTTCGTCAAAACTTTTAGTTCTGCCTGAAAACCTCAATTAACTGAATAACGTAAAGACGTGTAGCCAAAACTTCTCTGTAACAATGTGAGAGCCTGATAAAGTCATAGCCATAAGCTACAGAATTAGAGCATGCATTTAATTTGGGACACACTGTTTCTGTGTTTTAGTTGAGTTTTTATTAAATAAGTAATGACATGGTGTAATACTTAGTGTGTTGTTGTTCATTAAATAGAGTCCTGTATAGAGCCTGGTATGTAAAACCTTAACACATAGTATAGCCTCACTGTCCAGTTTTATTTAAATGTACTTTAGTTTAGTTTATGTAAGTTTAATTTTGTATTCATGTTTTTTATTCAGGTCATATTTAGTTCATTGTATTAACAGAATAAAAACAGCACTGACTCTGTCTGAGGATTAAAAACTAGAAATTCGTAATTCATCATTAGTGAGACAATCAAAAAAGATTTTCAACCTCCCACAGGGATTTGTTCCTGGTGTTTTAGAGGCTTTTCCACTTCACAATCCAACATTCAGCTACTAGACAAAACAGCAAGAGGAAATCTATTATTACAGTATGAAGAGAGCAGGTTCCATTGAGAAACTGAATTGTAGCATACTCACAATGAGTCATCCTCATTAGAGACCATTAAAATTTGGTTGGAGGCAGAAAATATTTAGCTCTACATAATTAGTGGAATATCAAACACAGCAACATGCCCCAGTAATCTTTTCAATTAACCGATTCAGTTATTATTTTTATTTTATTTTTGCTAATTTTTATTTTAACCAAATCTGTGATCATTCATATATAGCATTTTTATATTCTACTGGAGCACTCAAAGTGCTTTAAAAGCAGTTTGAGCTTGACCAAGGCAAACATATAGGATGTTACGTAGCCCTCAGGCCTATTGTATTTTTTGTCATGCAACAATACATAATTTGAAAAATGTTAGCCAGTCTAACTACTGAGTCAAGAATTGTCCAGTTTAATAAAAAAAATGACCTATTTATGGTTAAATACTAAACATAAACTCAAAATATTTGCACACTGAGGAAATGGCTCAACAAGCAGTACTAATTGTCTGGCGCTACTTGCTGTGCTGACCCCTTGTAAATAAGGAAAGTAACTGTTGGAGATAAAATAATTGATTCTAGAGCCTCAAGTGGCTACTGCTGGAACTGCAGGCATTTGTAATTTTGCATTGGCTTCATTTTTTGTCAGTTTGCCAACTGATTCATGATGTAGTACATTTAGCTTCTTCATGGTGTCTAATCCTCACACAAAACTGGCCTAAACAGTCCTTTCTCTTAGCACACTTTGCAGAATCAGGTTCTCTGACTAGATCCACAACTAGATACTAACTGCCCAAGTGCCAGTGACGTGCAGTCAGGGGAGGCAGGGGAGGCCGTGCCTCACCCGTCATCATGGAAATATAAAATTGAAAAATAAGTTAAATGGTTATATTTATTCAGTGATTTGTATTTTAAAGTTCTTTTCCATTTAACGTCACCATTTTTTCGCATTCTTTCGCAGAATGGCGCCGCGGATGGCAGCCTCGGTACTGCGCTCTCTCGCACTTTTCTTGTTTCTGTTTATTTTCTGTGCTTTTGGTCGCTCAGACCACATCACTTTCACCAGAGATGAACTGCTAAACATCAGGCAGTCATCTCACTATAGTTCTTATCCATTTTTCACAAACCCGGAAAGTTTTTTGGAGATTTTAACTGGAGGCGCAGCAGCTCTCTGTGGCTCTTGGAGGAGACGTAGACGGGGGACTCGTGCTGGTGTGCTGGTGAAACTGCGTCGGCGAGGATTCCGCACAGTACTCCCCTCCATCCACCTCGCAAATCTCCACTCTCTTCCAAACAAAGTCGACGAATTACTGCTCTTAATTCGGACTAACAAGGACTTTGCACGCTCTGCTGCCCTCTGCTTCACTGAAACCTGGCTCAGTGAGCGAGTCCCAGACACTGTTTTAGATCTGCCGGGCTTCCAACTTCACCGGGCGGACCGTGAAACAGAGCTCTCAGGGAAAACAAAGGGTGGAGGAGTCTGCTTCTACACTAATGAAGGATGGTGTACTGATGTCACAGTGTTACAGAAACACTGCAGCCCACACTTGGAAAGTTTTTTCATCAATTGTAAACCGTTTTATTCACCGCGGGAGTTCTCTTCCTTCATGCTGGTCGGAGTTTACATCCCTCCTCAGGCCAACGCGAACAACGCACTGCGCGAGCTGGCTGACCAGATCACCACCCTGGAAAGGAAATTCCCGGATTCCTTTACAATTATCCTTGGGGACTTCAACAGAGCAAACCTCAACCACGAACTCCCTAAATACAGACAGCATATAGTCTGCCCCACCAGGGACAACATCACACTGGATCAC
>VUQR01036434.1:4071-16789 GCA_015108515.1 Hemichromis elongatus
GGAAAAAAAAAGGAAACGGAATGAAAATGAAGCTCACAGTTTGTGACATTCCTGAACTATTGTGATAGTCAGAAAATACAATAACTCCAGATTCAACATAAAGAATGATCTACATAATATAAAATAAATATCCTGCATAAATACATTTTTATCTACACACCTTATATGATTTTAAGACTCCTGCTTTTCTGGATTGCACACCCTTGGCACACCCTTACTGCTGGTAAGTGCATGATCTGTTGTAGCCGTTGGACTAGATGGTGTTGTCACATTCATATAGGTGTGCCCTCTTTTACACTGTAATTTACTGTATAACCACTATCCAATATCAGCTTTTAAAGTAAAAAAGTCAAAGGATGGGACAACAAGGAGGCCCCACCGAGGATCCCAGACCAGCAGGCTGAGATTAGAGGACATTTGTTCCACAATATTGCTGCCTCCTGGTTTCCTAAGGCTGGTGCGTTTGCACAGAAGGTGTAGGCAGATATTTGGGCTGCAGCCAAAGCCTTTCCTTGCTAGCGGGCCACCTCGCTAGAGCTGCAGGTGCTGAGAAAGACTCCCCACTGATTCCTGGTGTGGTATCCGACCCTACAGGCTGATGGAACAAATGCTGGTCTAGGGAAAATAAACTTATCTCATTTGGATGACAACACATAGCCTCAGGTTACTGTGTTGTGTTGCACCAGTTTTGAGAAACAAGTCGGAAGGGGTCAATAACTCCTCGGTTGCTCTCCTCCTTTGAGAGTGTCCTCTCTCTGCCTGTCACTCTCTTTCTCTCTCTCTGTGTATGTGTGTGTTTTAAGGATTCCTAAATCAACAGCATTAATTAATCAGATTGGAAATTCTAACAATTTTTTTCTTGGACTCTGGGCGTCTTTGCTAGATAACTGAGAGCGTTATCTGAATAGCTCTCTGTAGATGGGCTCTCTTCTGACTGACCTGGCCGTGACCCCTGAGGTGAACCCCATCACACAGAGGTGTTAGTGTGCCACCAGGCATGATGGATCACCCCTTAGATCCCTGTGATCTTATAATCACGGCCAATCATCAGGACTATCTCTGTTACTATAATGATCGGCAATGATTCGGCCCTGGAGTATTCAGATGATGGATGGAGGCTCATGCCGGGTCCTAGGAGAGGATGAGTCAGGCTTTCAACGTCTATTGAAAGCATTGGCAGGTTGGCTAGTTGTTCACATCTTTATCATAATGAAGTGGAGATACTTAACCCTGGAGTACGCTGGGGTCTCTTGGTGCCTTAACACTGATGTTTAAGGTGACCCCCCTCAGGGAGACGCCCACATATTGGCTAACCATTTTGCCAGATGATATGCTAATTTTTGTGACCTTAGACTGAGCTGGGGTACTCCCACACCTACTGAAAAAGGATAATGAACTCAGTGCAACATAAAAATGTATTTGCACACTTGGAATTTCATGTTTATGTTGACACTCAGTTGTTTGCAGCTATTGAAGTTGTCTCATATTTCCACATGCTCCACTACAACTAAATGCATGAAATGTTTTTGCCACGATGTCTTTTCTATGTAAAGACTATAAATATAATAAAAACAGCGATGTTTTCCCACACGGCATGAGTTCTGTTTGCATGGAACGAAAGCATGTCTGCAGCAATAAAATGTTTGAAGCTGGGTTCTCTACTGTATCTCTATATAATACATGCAGTGCCTATGTCTGGCCTTGGATTTGGGTAAAGGCTGTCACAAGCTCACATTTAGTGCATGCATCAGAGAGCAGGGGTACTCATCCAAACCCCACCCAAAAAACCCAGTCCCCTGGTGCAGGGAATTACTGGGCCTCTCCCAGCTCCTGGTAACCCCTTCATTATCCACACACCAATGGGTCCAGATCAGATTCAGCCTTTCTGCAGGGGGGAAAGAAATGGAAATTCAGAGGCAGGAGCTGCAGTTCATGCATCTGAACAATGCCTCAATGTTTAAGAAGTGGCCTCACGGATGGGAAGTGATAGGGTTCACTTGTGGTTGGTCTGGCGCTGGCTTCCTTGTTTTCATTTGCGAGAATATGGCTAAATGGTTCCTCTGGCTCTGTAACTACTTAACAATCACATGTTTAATTAAACACACAGCAAATAAATGATTTGGTGTTATGTTTGTCTGTTTCAAAGAACAGCCCCCTCTATTTTTTCCTCACTTTTTCTCTATATAACTTCTGCTCATTTTTAAATTAACCTCTAAATGGACCTCATCTGTCCAGAGAGAGCCTATTAACTAACACCCTGCTCGCATCCAAGGTCCTTGCCACAGAGGTTCACAAACCCCACCCACACAGACCTGTCTGTCACTGCCCATCAAACCTCCTCACACATCACAAGAGAAAAAAAATCAAATGCGGAGAAACTGAAGGATTACATTATATAGTTAATTACCTACTGGCCTCTTTGGAACTGCAGAATTAGAGAGTTTTAATTGCTTTATCACCTGGGCTTGTGAGTGCTGGAGTCAACCTGATTTGTTTTAAATGAGCTGCCGCGGGATGGGGTAGAGGCTCTGTGCTCTCTTTCTCTCTGCCCTCCGGTGACTACAGGTGAAACAGTGGGCTAAAAGGGTGAAGAGTGACGGTGGGAGACTTACAAATGGTAAACTGAATAGCTGTAAATGAATACACCCTCTGAAGCTATCTAATATTTTTACTCTGGCCAAAATGGTCATAATGAAGGGTCTCTTTTGTGAACAGAGGTTCCAAAACCCCAGCACATGAACTCCCCCAGGATGGTTGCAGTAGCCTTGGGATTTAAACACCAGTGTTACTGAACCAATTAGCATATTCCTGTATTAAAGGAGGGAAGCGTGACAGTGTTTTCTAGGATGTCAGTATGTATCATTAAAAGGCATATTTTAATTAGGGACATGTTAGTTCGTTACACTAAATGGATTAACATTGCTTGTCAAGGGTAGAGATATGTTTTACATTTAAGTCCACTGGGGAACGAGGTCTCAATTTAACAAGACATCTTAAGTTGAGATGAGTCTTGTTAGTGTGTATTCAGAAATGGCACTTAGACAGTTTAATATTTTGAAAATGTGTGAAGATGCCGTATCGCCGGGCTGCTGTTTGTGTGTAACTGAGTGTAAGAAGTCAATTATTATATTGCAATAGTCTGCAGGCTGTGATCTGGAAACAATGCGATCAAAGGCCAGACAGTTTGCTATCACTTTGCAAGCTGTATTAGCGACAACAGACAAATGCAAATTGGTCTAGATTTACATGATTATTTTTAACAGAAACTAATCTAACTCCAATCATTTTCTTCTCTTACAAAGTTTTTGAGGAGGGATTTAAAGGCGAGAAGCCTGACTACACTTTCTGACGATGCAGCGAGTATAGGTTCTGCATGACCGTTTGGATCAAAGAGTGGTTATCTCTACTATTGAGCTGTTCTCACCTCTGTCTTCTCTCATTATGGGATGGACAACAAGAATTTCCCTCCATTAATCAGAACCCAATCCCTGGGTCAGCCATCACAGAACCCCTAACAAGCCAAAATGCATAAAGAAGTGTGGAAACAAAAAAAAAAGGATAAAAACAAAACAAGCATCTCCTGAATGTCATAGATGCCAGAGAATTGATTTCTTCCCTGTTAGTGGGAGAAAATGGGTGAGAAACTACTGCTTAGCCAGAGGTTCTAGTAAATTAGATTCACTTTGTGTGTTCAGTCAGCAATCAGTCAGCAAAGTCAACTTGGAACTGGTTGTGAACTAAGCACATATTCATAATAATTGACTTCCCCCCCCTGCTATGAATGAAATAACTCTCTTACTGACCTTGGCATTCTGCATACATTCAGACAACATGCTTGTGACCACACCATATGTTTTAGTATGTTTTTCTAGGGCTTTTGTAAAAAGGATGTAAAAGGAATTTGGGATTATCAGGACATTTATTGGCCTGTGAAGCCAGCACCTGTATTTCACACCCCATCAGGGGGCTATTTCAAAGGGTATTTTCAGCCCAGAGGAGTAGAAAAACAAGCATGTAAATTGTTGATAACATTCCCACTTAAATATGAGATTCATTCAGGCTAATGTTTTATTTGCAACTGAGTTTGAGCCATTTTGAAATCAGAATAGTAAAATAGCACCCAGTGCTTAAAAAGCTTTCCATGTTTTGCCACTTTTCTGTTTAGTAATAATGCCCTGCCCTACTTTGCCAGATCTTGATTAAAATGTTGACTTTTTGCTGGGTAATAACCTGATTAATGTAATTGAATGTAAAAGGGCGTAGCTCAGCAGCACTGCTGATCACTGGAGATGGATTAGGAGAGAAGGCTTTCAAATTGAATACAGTTCTCCCTCCTCAGCTTGTTAATTGTGCCGTTTACCACTACCTGAGTCAGTGACCACTGCTATTTAGTCTCTCTAATGATGATGCACAGTCGGACCCAACCACAGATAATTAAAAAAGCCTTCCCTGCACCCACCCCCATCTCTCTCTGTCTTGAGTTTGGTGTTGCATTGACAAGCTGCACTAAGGCCAGATATTGAGCTGTCTGCTTCTCAGAGTCTTCTTTGCAGGACCACGTAGCCCTCTAAATGCTGTTATATTGTGTGTTTTCTAGAAAGAAAGTTAGGTATAGATCTTTGGTATCTGACTGTGATTGACAGTAGAGTGGTTTCATCAAGTTCTTAGCGTTAAAATGGTTCACTCTCTCAATTTGTCTCAGTCAAGCAAAAACAACTGACTTTGTGCTATTATTAACACTAACATCCAAAGGAAAAGAAAACAACCGTCCCTTTGTTAACTTTCAGGGCTCACGCTTTATGTTGCTTATGAAATCTTTTTAATGTAGTTTTTACAGCCAGCGCATCACAGATTGGCTGTACCTGAGTACACTGTGAAGAAATCAGATAGGCCTGCATTACTGGGTCAAATATGTCACTGTGGAGTGTTTTGCAGCGACCATAAAGGGCACCAGTGCCATTGATGTTTATTTAACATGTTTTTTTTTTTAACCTGTTTTATCCAGGTTTAGATATTTATGTGCAAAAACGAGAAATCCACTCAATTAAATCATTAAATGCTTTAAGAGGCTGTCTGGAGTACAGCCACCCTGTACTCCAAACAGTTACAGTGGTTGGCTGGTTCATTTTTACATGATGACTCACACACTTTGCAAGTGTTTCATTTTCTTCCTTCTAGTCCCAAAGCGCAGAACAGCAAGGTATAAATACCCAGCTTTGTTCTAATAGCTGTCACTCAGAGAAAAATATAATATTAGTATACTTTATAAAGTATTATAAAGTGATGATTATTTTATTTATTTCTTCATTATTCACCTATTGGAGACCAAGTCCATCTGCAGTTACAAATAAAGAAACCTGAACCTGAACCTGACATAAGAACAAAACTGAGGTGGATTTTGGCATTGTGAAGAAGTAACAGTTACATTTGTGGTGCTTGCTGATATCCTTTAAAAAAACCCACAAAGGCATATACAATGCCACTATTATTATTATCATGACTATTATGTTTGTAGTAATGTAAGGGGACCTTGGGGGTCTTAAAAGGCACCTACAAATAAAATGTATTATCTTAATATTATTATTATTATTATTATTATTATTATTATTAAAAAATACTATCTTGGTCGCTATAGCAACCATCCAATTCTAGCGCTAAGCCCCCCTTTGCTTATGTATATATAGGACCACCTTGTGTCTTCCTTTTATGTTTTAACCCCCTTGCTGTAAGAGCTCTCTAACACCATAATTTGTGGGATAATAAAGGTTTATTCTATTATATTCTATTGAACCAAGAAACACAACACTTTCAAAATAATCCAGGAAACATGGTGAGGTGTAGATATGACAACGCAGGCAAACACACAACACAATGAAACACGCAGACAACAAATACATAAAATTAACACAGACGACCTAGGTGAAACATCCTAAACGAAACTCAAGGCAAACAAATAATAATCCTATAACTCAACATTCACTCCAGAAATAACATAAGAACTCAAAACAAACTTTAAACGCTGGGTCACAGACCCAGCCCCTGACACCTCAGCTTAAAGTCTTTCTTCGTAGTATAGAGGCCTATCTAGGTAACTTCAGGGTTGAACCTGAGTTTTATTTTACAATAATTGTAATAATTTTTTACACATATAAAAACATTAATATTTCTATAGGATTCTTTAATGTCATTTTACATTACTTACAGACAGAACTTTGTGCCTACACTGAGGCCTACTGGCTAATCTATCTTCTACCCTCACATATTTACAGTTTTTCCAGCACTTACATCATCTAATAAATGAATTCATTGTGCATGCCCTACTTTGCTAGTTATGGTCATGAGTTATTTAAAAACTAAATTTGTTCTGTCACACACAAAGAAATGACTTGATCAACAGCTTATAAACAAAGCGACCTTAAGAGCTTGAATACGGCCTCATATCTATAAGATTGCAGGCCTAACTTGACCTAACTGAAGACAAAGTTCAATGAATATCATTATTTATCCTGTTAATACTTTAACATGGATATTTACATCACTGACAGAAAATAAAAAGAGACAGAAATATCAGTTTAAATATGGAATTTGTTTTATTATTTGAAAATAAAAAAAAAATGTTAATCAATTTTATTTAAATTTATGTATGTTTATATTTATGTTATAAAGACCCTACAATCAAGAGAGAAATCCCCAACAATCTGATGATCCCCAATGAGCAAGCACTTGGCAACAGTGGGAAGGAAAAAACCCTTTTTAACAGGAGGAAACCTGTGACAGAACCAGGCTCAGGAGTGCGGCCCCTGCTTAGACAGGTTGGGGAAGTGATTTAGAGTGATTTCATTTCCAGTTATTTTCAAATTTCTCTCTTGCTTTTTTCTGGTGAATTTGATGTGTTGGTCCACCAAGTTAATGTGATCTGTGAATTGTGGTATATCTTGAGATTTGATTTTCACACAGGTGTCATCTACATACCTGAACCAATGACTTGGTGGTGGTCCAGGGTAGGATAGCAAAGCCCTTTTCCACTTCTTCCATGTACAAGTTGGCCACACTGAAACTGGGAAACTCATTGCACACCCATCTTTCTACCTGTAGTACTGACCCTTGTATGTGAAATAGGTGGAATTAAGACACAGTTCCAAAAGCAAACACACTTGGTCAGTACTGAGAGTGGTCCTGTTGCTGAGGTCAAGGAGGGTATTTGTTTGAAAGAAGACCTTCTCTGAATCGAGGAGGGAGCCTAAGGGTACATCTTTCACCATCTTACAATGCTGTGATTGCAGTCAGTCCCCAACTCTCTGTGAATGTTCATTGATCAATGAGCTTTGATCAGTGATTGTTGATCAATGGTCATGAGAATTTGCATAATAAGGATCAAGGAACTGATCTCCCAGCCCGTTGTTCCTTCAGTGATGCTAGTTTCAGTCATGCAAATGTGTTGTTTATAAGATTAGGGAAACCTGCATTCAGCTGAGATTGAAGAAATTTCAGCTGACTGCGTGATGAAATGTTTCTCCCACTGAAAAAGCTACATCCAGATGAACAGAATCAAACTTTGAGGATATACTTACCTGAATGATTGAGCGTGCGTCAAGACAACATAGTCAGTAGTTTGGTGGAATGTTTACCTGAGATTTCTCTTTAGAAAAATGGTCTCTTTTTTGTTAGAGACAAAGTTAAACAATAAAATACAAATGCCTTTCCTGCACCACTTCTCGATACTGACCTAAATTACTGAATCAGCGTTACCCAGCTCATGACCTTAGCACATCAGAGCAGTATGCATCATGTGATAGAGCGGCTGTGGTGTGCGAAACCTGTCAGTGGTCTGGTGGAGCATTTTGGAGCTCCGCTACCACATCTAGCAAAGTTTTGCCCGGGGGGCCAGGTTGGGCATTGAACAGGAAAAGGACACAAAAGAAATACCTCTTTTGTTATTCTCTAGCTTTTAATGAAAAATTATCTGAATCTTACAACCAAAGTTTTCATCTGATGTAAAATATATATAGAAGTCCATTATAAGATAAGATAACACAAGATAAAATAAGATCATGTTTATTAGTCCCACACGTGGGAAATTTGTTCCCACGTGTGTATAGTAACTATTAAGTCTAATATATACCCTATTAAGCTATAGTACTTTTTCCTTTGGAAAGGTACCATCTGTCGAGTCTGCAATTCTGTTAAAGAAAGATGTTGAATCTATTTAATTATAGTAGAAAAATTATAGATTTTTGTGCATTTGTTTTACACATGCATTTAATTAAAGTCGATTCCGTCATTTATGCATCATGAGGCAGGAGGCAGGGGGGATGGTTCCCTATTTTTTTGCTGGGAATTGGCAACCCCATTAGTTAGGTTGTTTAATATTTCTGCTAATTACTCTTTAAAATACCAGAATAGGGAGGATGGTGTAGGTTTAAGTTTATTAGATTGATCAGTATTGCTGCACTACAAAATATTTTGGGTGCAGTGTAATTTTTGCATACAGGTACAGGTACATACAAAATGTGGCAAGATATTAAAAAACAGTTTCATTGATTATAATATACACTATATCAGGTTCATATCGGCAGATATCCAAATTTATGATATCGGTATCGGTCATAAAAAAGTGTTATTTTGCCATCTCTAGTTAAAGGGTTTAGAACTCACTGGTTTTTACAGTTTTTTATTAAAAATTATGCAGTTTAATGTCTCATTGCACTCTGAAATTACATCATACCACAAATAAGGAGTTAACAAAGAAATCATGCAATCAATTTTTAAACCAAAATGTATTCTAAACTTTTGACTAATCAAAGTAGCCACCTTTGGCAGATATAGCAGCTGAACAAATCCATGGCATTTTTTTCCACAATAGAAATCAAATATCTTCGGAAAGTTCTTCCCATATCTGTGTCAATAGTTCCCATATATGTGTGGCACTTGTAGGTTGCTTTGCTTTCACTCTTCTGTCCAGTTCATTCCAAACCAGCTTAATGGGGTTTAAGTCTGGAGACTGTGCTGCCAGTTATGTTTTGGGTCATTATCTTGATGTAGGATGAACCCCTGGCCAACTAAGCACATACCAGAGGGTATTGCATGGTGCTGCAGAATGCTGTGGTAGCTGTTTTGGTTCAGAGTGCCTCTCACTCTGTAAGGCACTGACCCTGGATTCAACAAAACACCCCCTGACCGTCATACTTCCTCCTCCATGTTTGACAGTTGATGATAGGCACTGTGGAACCATCCTTTCACCATCCTTTCAGTGTACAAAGATCCTGTGTGATGAACCAAAGATTTCTTTTATGCTGCCTTTATGCAGACAGAGGGGGTTGAAAGTAAGCCAGAAACGTTGGAACACCTGTAGGAATTAGTAGCACCACCTTTCAAGGCTTGATCAACCTCCATTGCTGCAGAACAGCTTTAAATTGTTAACCCATTTCATGTTCCCCGAAAAAGGCCTTTTTGTATAATTCTATTATTTTTCAGTTTTGGGTATCCTTAACTTTTTAACCTCTGGTAGTTCACTATTTATCTTTGTACCGTTTCAAGCTATTCATTGGACATGAATGAGCTGAATTGCAATAAATAACTAGAAATATTATGGTGTTCTAAAACTTTTGACTGTATAGTGAAAGTTTCACAAAATTTAATATTAGGCAAAGATAACCTTACTAAAAACAAATTGCTGTTTTAAATGATAATTTCACTTATTAAGGCAAAAAGCTATTTAAACTTCCCCACCACTATGTGAAAAAATAATCTGTTAAATAACGAATCTGTGATTGATTTTTTGAATAGCTGATTTCAAATTTAACCACCCACTCCGAGACATGATTATTGCTAGATGTGTTGAATCAAGAAATCACTTAAATAGAAGCAGTGTGATAAAGTGAAGTAGGCTAAAGGTCTCGAAAAGCAACACATAATGCCATGATATAAAGAAACTCAAGAACAAATAAGAAACAGTTTACATACAACATTTATATCATAAAGGGAGCAAATACTTTTTTACAGCGCTAAATGTTTGCCAGTATGGCGCTTATGTGCATTTGCAATTTTTTCCAGCACTGTTGCAGAAATCCCTTTCATGAGTTCTATGCCATCTGGGACCCTTGTGCTCCTAAATACATCTATTATACAAATGTCAGAAGATGTGATGTCATTTTGTCACCCAGTGCTGTTAGTGAGGGCGAGAAACAGTGAGCATAAACAGGCCGTAACTTTCTCTCTTTCCCCCAGTATGGACAGAGATGGGACTATGACTATTGACTGGAATGAATGGCGTGATCACTTCCTGTTCAACCCTTTGCACAACATGGAGGAAATTGTCCACCACTGGAAGCACTCGCATGTAGGAGTGTTTTTTTTTTTTTTACTTTTAATATATGTTATAAATGATTAATAAATGTTAGTATCCTGATAGTATTTATATTTCAATGCTAATAGGTTATTAGGATGAAAACATTTGGTAGCATTTGGCATAACTTAATCAAGTTGAACTGTAAACTACACTGTTTTCATTCATACCTCAAACAGATATAGATTATGTAACATTTAGCATGTGTTGGCAAAAGACATTAGTGAAGAATAAGCAAACACAAACACAGTTTGTACCTTTAATTTCCAATGTTGTTTTAGATGTTTGACATTGGGGAACACCTGACAGTGCCTGATGAGTTTTCAGAGCGGGAGCGGCAATCAGGTTTGGTTTGGAGGCAGCTGGTTGCCGGAGCCATGGCAGGGGCAGTGTCCAGGACAGGAACTGCTCCACTGGACCGTCTCAAGGTCTTCCTGCAAGTGGGTATTCACACTGTCCTTCCACTGATACAGGCATTTAGTTTACTATATACTGACCTAAAAAGGACCAGATAGATTATTTGACATCATGCCAGAGTACCAATGTGCTCCTTCTAACTTTTAATCATTGTTATTATTTAGGGATGTCCCGATCTGCTCACGTGATCGGAAATCGGGCCCGATCACGTAGTTTCAAATTCGATCGGAATCTGACGTTACCTCCCGATAAGGACTCGGCTATATATATATATATATGTGTCTGTGTGTGTGTGTATATATATGTATATATATTTTCATTATTTTTTTAAAACGTCTATAATTATGTGGTGGCACAGAGTTAGACCTCTTGACTCCACACAGAAACATCAATGCGTACGGCATGACATCACTTTGTTGCAGAAGCGCCTGCAGGCAGAACACAGAAGCAGCTTGAAGCAGAACACGCTAGTATATCTGCGGTCTGGAGGTATGATAACGTTGATAACAACAGCATTGCCATAGCAAACTGTGAGATATGTAAACTTGGGATTGCAAGAGCTGGAAAGGAAAAGGCTCCATTTAACACAACAAACCTGATACGGCACCTCAAAAAAAAGACACCCGACACAATACAGCGAATTTACCCAAAAACCCAGCCAAAGACGAGTCAGCTCAGGCTGCAGGAGAGTTTGAAAACACTGTGGCACTTTAATTTGTTTATTTGTTCACATTCCTGCCGGATATTTTAAGTTGAGGTGCTATTTGTTGTCATATTAGACTTTTTCTTATATTTACTTTTGCACTAAAGTCCATAAGTGAAGAATGTATGTTATTTGTTACTTGATTGTTCAAGCTACCTCACAAAAGTGCTTTGTTTGTTAACAGAGTTTTTGAATGTTAAAATAAGGTGAATAAAATAAAAAAAAATTGGAACATCCAGGATCTGTTTCTTCTCTCGTCTTTATTCTTTTTTTTAACGTATTATAGAAGTATCGGATCGGGACTCCGTACTCAAAATCAAATGACTCAGACTCGGACTCAAGGGCAAAAAAATGTGATCGGGACATCCCTATTATTATTGCTATACCCAGTCCTTAATGGAGAGTAAAGAGGTTTTTATAAACTTTGAGGTCTAAAGTATGAGTTTTGAACATTTGAAGCCTTTAGCAACAAGATTACCTTCCAGCTTTACAGCAATTACTTCACCCTCTTTCTATTTAGACAGCAGGAACTACTAGAGCTCACTACTAGAGTAGTTGTCTCCATGTTGTTGTTCACACAAAACAAAGACAGATGCCAACAGGTAATAAGGAAGAAAAAACATTGGGGAAAAAAACCCCACCACATGATCCATTAGAAGTTCAAAAGACCAAAATACAATACACAAAAGGTGCTAAGGAGTGTTCTTTGAAGAGGTTGATCCATATGAACACAAAGACTGTTCACTTTTGTCATGGGCTGTGTGCGACAGGCAGTTAGGAGATCTGGGTCGTCAACCCAGAGTTTTGAGTTTTCTTTATTGTTGAGCTATTATTTATTGTTTCTAATCTTTTGGTTTCTTTGTCAGAGTTGTGCCTTCTGTTTTCTGTCTTTTCTTTAGTTGCTCTGTCTCCCCTGTCTGCTGTATCCATTTGTTAAGTCCGCGTCTCTGTGTTATGTTTCCTGTTTTACTTTGAAGGTCCATGTCTTATGTTAATGTGTCTGGTTTCGCTTCCTTTGTCTCGTTAGCCCTGATTTGTCCCAGCCATGTTTCCCTCCTGTTACCTATTCCCTGATTCTATGGAGCTGTAAGGAAAAGGCGTCTGGACTTCTTTAGGTTGCTTGAAGACGTTTCACCTCTGATCCGAGAAGCTTCTTCAGTTCTAGGGTCAAATGGTGGAGAGTCCCATATTTAAGCCTTGTGGGAGTGTCCCTCGTAGAGGGACAATGGGCCCCCTACTGATCCTCTACCTAA
>VUQR01036435.1:0-11850 GCA_015108515.1 Hemichromis elongatus
ATATATATTTCCCGGAGGAACCCACCCGATGGATTGATAAAGTTTTATCTAACCTAATCTAATCTGTGTTTGACTGAGCTCCTAACATAGGGCTCAAGTCCCTGTGGAAAACATGACAAAACACTCTCTGAAATAGCTATACATTAAATGATTGTATTCCACATATTAACAACATTATTGATATTGCTATATTAAAAAAATCTATTTTTATATGCTTGCATTCTCACCTGCTCATTTGGCTCACTATTGTCCTCGCCATATAACCCTTTGTAAGGAAACACAAACCAAATACAAATCAGTACAGTGTTCTCACAGTGTGTGTTTTATATAGGGGAAAATAATTTCCCCTGGGGATCAATAAAGTATTTTGATTGATTGATTGATTGATTGCATGCAATTATTTTTGTTATTTTTTTATGACTTCTCTTTTCAGGCCCCTCTTGTATGGACTCAGCTTCCAGTTTGGATTCAAGAGACAGACACTATCTCTACTTTAAAGATTAGGCTTAAAACTTTTCTTTTTGACAAAGCATGTAGTTAGGGCTGGACCAGGTGACCCTGAATCCTCCCTTAGTTATGCTGCAATAGACGTAGGCAGCCGAGGGATTCCCATGATGCATTGAGTTTTTCCCTTTCCAGTCACCTTTCTCCCTTACTACGTGTTAATATACCTCTCCGCATTGAATCGTACCAGTTATTAATCTCTGTTTCTCCTTCACAGCATGTCTTTATCCTGTTTTTTCTTCTCACATCCCAACCGGTCGCAGCAGATAGGGCAAATATTTCCTCTTCCTTAAGTTGCAATTATTTTACATTCAGAATTTCATTTTTTTTAATCAAGCTAAAGAACAGCTAACCAGATCTTTCTGTTATTTCCGCAATAGACTATCTTTTAGTACCTAACAAGGCTACAAACATGCACCGTCATTCACCGTATGTCTGCGTGTGCAGGCGTGTGCGCTCTGAACCTTATGCTATGAACTAACCATCAGCGGCTAGCTGTCAATGACAGAGTTAGAGGGATGGCAGATAGGTAAACGATGTCAAAACGTCTGAAATTTCCGAAATATGGGAAAGACGTGCAGCTATTTACTGAACAAACATACGTGTGCAAACAAATATATTACGGACAGAAAAAAAATATATGTGCAATTCAAACATGCTTCAAAGTCAGTGTTTATTTAGGTATTTCATATGAGCTGATCTTATTTTAACCGTTATTCTTCAACAAACCCTGAGCTCTCTTTGGTAAGCTTTCTTAAAATTTTCTTTAAATAGCGTTAAAGAAATTACAAGAGAGTAATTCTCGAGGCTTTGTGTCTGTTGACAGTCACTACAAAAGACCTGTTGCAATGATCTTCAGCGGAGCATTTTTGTAATTTAGAATACAAAAGCCCGGTCGCTCTAAAGAGCAGAGATCTGCTCTCACAGTGCGTGGTACAAGTCAAGGCAGGATTCCCACCTAGATATCCCAGTAGATTCGTCTTATACTGTCATCGAGCACAACACCTGAGCCAAGAGGAAATTCACAAAGCTGATGCAGAGTGCTAAGAGGCGCACTGGGCGTAAAAGCTGTCAGAACACTTTCCATAACGCCAAACCTCCTCCATCGTTAACATCAGCTTAAAGGAGCTTCGTGGCATGAGTTTCCATAGTCAAGCGGCTCCTGCACGCGTAATTTGTAGGTTGCCATGCACTTTCGTTCATGTACTGTAACTTTATTTTACTATACGCTATTGATGCGTAAGAGATGAATCACTCGTGTGTTAAGGAACACTTCATTTGTTTTACGGCTCTGTTTAATCTTGAAATGTGTGGTCGGAACAGTTTTTCAGTGAGCATCTTCCTCCAAGCCTGGATATTTATACAGTACATCCCATCTTCAATAATAAAAAAATGCGTCTCCTCCCATGCGCACAATTTCTGTGGTTAAGACCCTTCCAGCCATAGTCATCCATATAAAATACCATAAAAACCGCATGCAGTAAATTTTCAAAATACATTTAACTTGAGAATAAAAATGAACTGGTTCTAATTAGGGGAAATTGCAAACTATAATCTCCCATCTTTGTTTCGTCCCTCTCTCCTCCCCCTCTCAGTGCCCTCCCAGCCTCCTCCTGCACCTCCCTCGTTCTCTCCCTTATTTAAAAGAAAAGAAAGGAAAAGGATAAAAAGAAGTAATTTCATTTATCTGGAATATTAAAGGATGGAACTGCTTAAGTGAGCCACTTAAATAAACAATCTCTGGGTTTTGTGGCTGAATTGAAGAAGAAAGAAGGGAATCAGGAAAAGAAGGGTCGGGGCCGATCATGGGGGATCCCGACACTGGCTCAGGTGCGAATGGAGCGAAGAGGTAAGGACTTATCGAGCTGCTTCCAAACTAAAACTCGGCTTTGGTTTCGTGAAAAAATAAGTCTCTGAATTCATCCTTTTGGGGCGCATTAGTCGCTATTCTTTAGCTTGCATTCATATTTGTTTCCACTTTTTGTGATGAAAAAAATGACAAGACCAATATGAAAAAGTTTAACTGATTAAGCTTAGATGTAGCCTTTGGGAAGAAGCTGACTTATGCGCTTATAAACTATAAATATTCTCTGCTAGAATACCTGACAGACGTAAAACGGATTAGTTGAAGTCACATTATTTAAAAGCTAGAAAGAGTTTCATTGTGAACGAAGGGATAAAAAAAACAAACAAACGAAAGATATAATAATATTTAACGTCTTCTGTGTGTTTTATTGCTCAGGGTGTGTTAAAGCTAACATTCTGTACGTTAGACAAAGTTGACCGTTGTATTCTGGGCAGGTGATGATTGATGATGACTGGCATCTACACGAGTTCTCATGGCTGCAGATAGAGTTTATGGCTACACATAAATATAACAAAAAATGAGCGCAATCTGTGGGTAGCCGATTAAAATGCGAGATGTTATTCAGTCTGCACTGAAAGATTTACTTAATTCAATAGTGGACATTGGTTGCACACAGATGTTTTGCTTTGGCAGAAACTTTAGCATCTGAGTTAAATCAACACAATTTATTTGTGTTCAATAAACCTGTACATTTTGTGTTGATAAAACGGGATTGAAACATGTTTAGATGAAGTAAGTCGAGCATTGGTTTATTTTAATCCCTCACATTTTTGTCATTTTATTCCAACAATATTCAATAACTTTTACCCCAATACTACTTGGTCACTTAAATACTAAATTGTGTCTTCATATTACATAATGATTAACAAAGTCAAGAGTCTGATTAGCATAAATATTGAATGGATTTACAATGACCCAGTCTATCTTTATCTGGGTTGCAGGGGGGGTTGGGGCATAACCCCAAAGTGATAGGTTAAGAGACAGGGTACACTCTGGACAGCTCACCAGTCTGTCACATAGAGACAAAAAAACATTTGCACTCATATTCACCTGACTTTAATAACTGCATGACTTTTAATTGTGGGAGGAAACCAGAATACCCAGAGAGAACACATTGCAAATTAACTAGACTGTGGATTTAAAACCAGAACCTTCTTGCTGCGAGGCAACAGCACTAACCACCACTCCACCAATCCAGGGTTAAAGAAAGTAGGAAAGCTATGATTTCAAGGCTTGATGCAGACTTTTCTGTACTTTTTTGTTTTGACAGGTTAAACCACAAAAAAAACAAAACAAAAAAACAACGACGTGTGTGTAGTCTGTATGTATTATTGTAGGGTCTACCTTAAAGTGCCTGTTGTTGTGATTTAGGGCTATATAAATAAAATTGAATTGAATAGTTGTCTGTGCCTCTAATAACTCTAGTGATTTTCCTGCAGTTTGAAATCTCATCCAATCTTGTTAATTTCATGAGTCCAGTAACTAATCACTCTTACTAGATTGTATTATGTCATGTCATCTCATCAAAGACACGAAAGATGCTTATGTAAATCCAAGAGATGGCCAATCCCAAACAAAAAACAAAATAAATAATAAAATACAATAAGCATTGTCTAAATAAAACATTTACTGACCTGCAACACTGCATATATGGGGTCTTCCCTCTGTACTTGGCATAATTGAAGTACAATGGAAAACAGACAGTAGTAATAGTGCTTTACTTGAGAAAAGAAAATCAATCTAACTTGTGTGGCTCGACTGAGGCAACCAGAAGTTTGGTGGAACAGAAACCAGTGTTTAATTGTGTGATTATAGGCAGGTTCGAATCCAGGTTTTAGATGGCATCCATTCACATGCGGTATACATCAAATAAAAAATGTTGAGGAGGGAGAAAAATAACTCCATGTACGTCCCTCCAGTTCACCATGAACAAAATAGTAAAGTGGGACATACTGATGCTGATGGGAGACCTGAGCACCAAGGTGGGCTTTGACAACACCATTAGGGAGAGAGAAAAAATGGACTTGATGAAATGAAAGAAAATGGATAAGTGGCAGACTTCTGTGCCTCCAGTGAATTCACCATTGGAGACATGCTGATGCTGCCATCTTGGGTCTCACTGGGTCTTCTGAAGGCAAGCCATACTGACCATGTCAGAATAGGCCAATGCTAGAGAAGCTCGCTGCAGGATGTGAGGGCCAAATGGGAACCAGACGTTGGTTCTGATCACTAATTAGTATTTGCAGGACTGAAATCAAAGCTGTCAGCAAAGCAAGGCAGCAGAACACAACAGTCAGATTCAACATCAGGATAAGGGTGATAAAGATTGAAGCTTTCCATATTGCACTACTAAACGGCTTTTAGAGAAACAAGACAGGTAAGGTGACAGGTGATCCTCACCTCAGTGAAAGACCAGCTCATGAAATGGAAGGAACACTTTCAGAAAATGTTAAACAGCTTATTAATGCATAACCCTCTTAATCTGGAACCTGGGAACCTGCTTGATATCAACATCAATCAAATCCCATAGCAAAAAATCCAACCTGATATCACGGCAAAGCATGTAATAGATAGGCTGGCCCTTCAGTGTCTATTTCAGATATTATTATTATTATTATTATTATTATTATTATTTAACCAGACATTATTAACACGTTCAAATGTAAATACATATTAGCTACCTAGCATAATCGCTTCTGGACCCTGGGATGTACTTGACGCAGTGGACCAGTGTGTCTATTACACGTTTTGCCATTATACTGGATTGGGACATCTGGAAAGCCCTGAATTGCAAAGCAGCAGGAGAGGATGGCACACCAGCAGAAGCACTGAACAAAGGTGGAGAAACCATCATGGACCAGCTTCATAAACTGCTTAATTTCGGAACACTTGAGAGATCCCATCAGACTGAAAGAAAGGCACCTTTGTGAAGTTAATAAAAAAGCAGAGACCTCTTGCAGTACGGCAGGTGGAGATGAATCACTTTGTTGTCATTTCCAAGTAAAGTTTTCACCAGAATAATCTTCTAGCATGTGAAGAATGCCATCAACCAGCAACTCAGAGACAAGCAGGCTTGGTTTAGAAAGGAGAGATCCTGCACAGATCATATTGCTATACTCAGAATCACAGTGAAGCAGTCATTAGAGTAACAAACTGCTCTATGTGTGTTTCAGTGGTTTTATGAATGCATTCGATAGTCTCCATGGAATTAGTGGACAGTGCTGCAACACTATGGGGTGTGCTTCAACCTGCATTGTGGCGCTGACTCTCACTAATCCTCCCCCACAATCTTTCTGATGCTCATTGAGTCTCGGGGTTCTAGACTTCGGAGAGCTGAGGAGTTTTGCATATTGATATCAGTAGCATGTCAGCTTCTCAGCACCTGTTTTACCTTCTAGAGATATTTGGCTGTGATTGATCTTTTGTGTCTTTATCATTGTTCCTGTTGGCCTATGGGATATCCAGGTAGTTGTAGCAGTCCTCCATATCTACTATCTTGCCTTCTAGCAACTCCACCCCTTCAGATCACCCTCCCTCTTTTTCCAACCATTTGACCAATCTTATCCAGTCCAAATGAAATCCTGATGCCCTAACTGTAGATTCTGCTGAGGTGGATTAGTAAATCGGTGTCTTGCTCATAACTGGCGTACACCTTGATGCCGTCCATATTCAGGACGTGGCTAATAGTTATGCCACTTCAGAAACTATATCAGTATCTGCCCTTAGTCATGAATTGACTTAAGGTGTTGAGGTCTATTCAGAGCAGCAATGAGGATAAAAAATATATATCTGAAGTATTTTGGAAATTGTGTCAAAATCAAAGGTACCAAAAGTACAGACTTTCTTTACTTAAGTAGAATGGTTTAAAAGTACTTCAGTCAGATTTAATGCAAATTAAGTTCTGCGACCCTTGCACTGTGCTCCAATCCAACAAAGTGTTTTACTGTGAATTTACCACATCAATGCAAATGAACCTATAAATCTTTGACAAACACTAACATTTTCACAAAAAGACAGACTTTCACAAAAATAATATACAGTACATTTATCACAACACATGATATGCAAATCAACATGTGGTTGAAAATGATGACATCATATGTAAGCCTTAAATTTGCAGTTTCTCAGCCCTTACCTTTAAATATAACCTCTCTTATTCCTCTCCAGTTCTCCCTGTCTTCCTGCATCTTTCTCCATCTCTGAGTAAAGTTAGTACTCTCTCTTTTCTCTCCCTTGAAACACAGCAGCTGGGCCTTTAGCTAGAAACACACTGTGCAACAAAATGCAAACAAACATTCACTCAAACATTATGCGTTTTCTGATGTTTGTTTAGCTGATAGAAACATTACATTTGAATTTACATGCCTCTTAAAAAACATCACTCCCTCCATGCTTCCTCCTCTTCTGTAGCGATAGATTTGATGTACCACAAACACAGCATACTTAGACCTGCACTCCTTCCCTAACTTTAACTCTCAAAGTAATGAGTCTGTTAGAAAATGTAAGGGGTGGAAAGTAAAGATATTTATGTAAAAACGTAGAGAGTCAGAAATTAAAATACTCAAGTAAAGTACAGATTCATGAAATTTAACACACACACACACACACACACCTACACACACACACACACACACACACACATAAGTAAATATATATATATATATTTCCAAGTGGTTTTCTATTTCTATGTCCAAAGTCTATGTAGTGCAGGATAAACAGCCTGTATTACAAAGGAATTATATATATAAAACAAAGACATGACCTGTTTTGTAAGTATTGTGACAGTATTGTCATGACTATATTATCTCCCTCTAGGATTTTGTTGCCATTTGTGAGTCCTTATATCGATGCTATAAATATCATTCCTTATACTGAGGCAATGATTGTTATTCTTTCACTGATAAATTCAAAAACTGCATCAAAAAAGTAGCTGGAAACATACAGCAGAAATTGGCAGTACTAAAGAGGCCAATGGGTCGTGATCACCCTGCTTGTAGTTACATCATTAAGGAGGTGCACATTAAGTATCCCTTAGGTTATGATGAAGGGTTTTAAGGGAGTGTTGATATGGTGCAGATTTCCCACTGAAGCATAAATCCTCAGTTTCCCTGAGCTTAATGCTGTGAAGCTGTGCACGTTGTTAACAATGGCAAAGAAAGATTTTCTAACTCACCACTTTTATCTTTGTCTTTTTTGTCTTTTTAGGGAACCTGTCCAGAACATCGTTCCACAGAAGAAGACCTTGTTTCATTCCTGGTTTCAGTTCCTGCTTCTGTTTTGTGTTTTGGCCTTAGGCTTGTGTTACACTCTGTCCAGCAGCTCACTGTCATTATGTCAGAGCTTCTCACTGCAGGAACACTACCAGTGGTTTTTAAACCAAAGCAGAAGGGTTAATGCACCTGCTTATCATATTCATCCCAAACCCACAGTTATATTAAATAACATTACCAAAACCACTGAACCTCCAACTGTGCGATCTACCTCCCTTCAGTACCATCAAGTCTATCCACGCAACTACAAGTTTCTTATGGATAACACAGAAGTTTGCAAGAACAAGATGCCATTCCTAGTCCTCATGGTTCCAGTGGCACCAAAAAATGTGGCAGCTCGGGATGCGATCCGGCAAACGTGGGGCAAAGAAAAAATAGTTAAGGGTGAGTTTGTACTCACTTTATTTTTATTGGGTGTCTCTAGAGAAAATGATGTTGAGGAGCTCAAACAGGAAAATTTGCGGCACCATGACCTGATCCAGAGTGACTTTATAGACAGTTATGTCAACCTAACAATCAAAACCATGGTGATTATGAACTGGCTAGCTACACACTGCCCTACAGCAGCCTATGCCATGAAGATTGACTCTGACATGTTCCTGAATGTTGACAATCTAGTAATCATGCTAAAACAGCCGGGCATTCCCAAGACAAACTACCTGACAGGGATGCTTATGTGGAACAGACCAGTCGTTCGTTCCAAGACCTCAAAGTGGTATGTGCCTGAGGAAATGTATCCAGAGCCTAAATACCCGACCTACACGCTGGGTATGGGATATGTCTTTTCCAATGATCTTCCAGAGAAATTTGTGGAAATCTCTAAATCAATCAAACCCTTTAACATTGAGGATGCTTATATTGGGATGTGCATGAAAAAGCTTGGACTTGCACCCATGTCACCACCAAAACCCTCCCAGTTCAAGGCCTATAACAATGGATATAACCGCTGTGACATCTCCCAGGTCATCACATACATTCTTGGTTCTTCTAAACAGTTGGTGGATTATTGGACAGACCTGAAAAAGCCTGGGCCACCATGTCCTTAACAACTGAACTTTATGCTAGAGTTTTAACATAATTATAGATTGTTATACACTACTGAAATTAATTATTTTTTTTTAAATGTAATTTGGGGTTACTTGTTTGCAAAGATGAAAGGCAGTTATTGCATTACGTGTAAGGTTTCACAGGTTTACCAGGTCTCATCAGGGTGCACTTTTAGAGGTGTGATAATTATGTAGAGTAGGGGTACGACTTCACAAACGTCCCATGCACACACCTACATGCACACAAACACACACAAAGAGGCGAGAGGGGAAAAGCAACCATGAAACAACTATTGATACATTAGCAAAAGAAAGAATGCTGTGGTTACTTAAATGTGTTTACAAATAATACAACTGGGAATAAACTGTAAATTTGGCTTACAGTGAAAGGTGTAAATATTTTAAAAGATTATAAGGTTTATTTTACATATTAAAGTATATTTAAATTCAATTGACTGTTCTTATTTATTTGAATGTAATTAATATATTTTAATATAGTATAATATATATAATTTTAATATAGTATAATATATATAAACATATATTTTTGAATATATATTTAATATATTTTTCCAAAACCTCAACCTGTCAGTGTTCTCTTGAAGGTTGTGAGAGGTTTCGTTCACATACTTGGGTTTATAATAACACCACACTAGAGCACTGGGGTCCTGTCTAAAAGCCCTTAAAAGATGGTTTCTGACATACAAAAAGTTACTAGTTACAGAATATATATTTTCTCTATACTGCCTCAGAACTTTTTAATCCGCTAAGCACTTTCAGTGCTTTTGGACTATTCCTTTATTTCTGTATTAATGTCTCATTGTATACATCTGTTATCCTCCTCTTGTGTCTTAGTCCCTCCCACCTGAAATAAGAGACACAGGCAGCAAAGAGTCAAATAAGTCAAGGTTCACTGCACATCTTAAAGCAAAATGCACCTTAGTATAGGGTTCTGATCTGAAAGATGGCCAGCATGTAGCGGATTAAATGGAAGACTGTAATTGATTCTCACTATCTACTTATCTACTATACTTTATTGATCCCCAGGGGAAATTATGTTGGTTACAGTGCTCCAGTACAAACATTAATGAAAACAGACAATACAGAGTAAGAAATAGCACAATATATACAATATATACATACACATAAGTTGTATATGTGCCACTGTTAGGATAGGGATTGGTGTTGATGTGTGGGACTGTAGCTTATAGGTTTATAATGACAAAGGGTAATTATGAGACAATGAATTTCAGGTTATTTGATGAAGAAAACATTCTTCTGGGAGTAATAAAGTACTGCATTACTTTTAAGAAAAGTGTTCTGTGCAATATATGTAGCACATTACTTATATTCACATTATCCAAAGGAATTAAAGGGTTTCCATAATTTTATGTCACTCACTAGATCTAGTCTGTGTTCCAATCTTTTAGGCATTGTTCATATTAAATAATTCATTTTACTTCAGTAAGAGAAAGGTGAGAGTTACGCTTGAGAAACCTGCATGTTTGTTGAAATAATAGTTAAAAGGAAGAAACTTTGTGACATGTGCATATATTGAGTATGTGTGCATTCTGACTCACATAGCTGAAAGTTCAATACGAGGTGTTATTGTTACATTTTTCATGTGATGACTGGAGTATTCATGATGACTCGTATGTTTCATTTTATTTCAATTCACATTAAAAGGACAAGCTGTGTGTCATTTTATTTATAACGGTGCTGAAAAATTCCTCTCTCCTCCAGATGCATTTTAGGAATGGAGACATTCCTCATAATGGCATGCTGACATGCATTTTGAGGTCCCAAAAATTAAAAATGTAAATAAAAATATCATCAGAAGAAAAAACTAAAGAAAAAACGGTCATGTAATTCCTTCTTACAACAATGTAGGATGTAAATTTAGATTTTTTGAGTTATTCTCTGTATTCAGAGAACACTGAATCTCTTGCAGTGTATTCAGAATTATAACCTCAACTTCAGGTCTTTTGACCTTGAAGTTGAGATGGAGGTCTTTATATGGTACTTTCCATATGCTGACAATACACACCACACTTGTAAGAATCCCATCAGGTCGTTTCTAAAAACTTTCTAGGAAAGAATAGAGAAATATCAGAATATTTTTTGACATTTAGTATTTTGTAAGGAACAGTTTACAGATATTTAGCACAGGTTTATGTATTTCATTTCAAAACAAAGGTTTAAAAAAAAAGAAAAAAAAAAGAGGTAAATGGCCGGTATTACTATAGCGCTTTATTAGTACCTACGTGTGAAGTGTCTTGCCCAAGAACGAGACTGTCGGAACCGGGGCTCGAACCGGCAACCATCCAATTACAAGACGAACTGCCGACTCTTAAAGCCACGATCGTCCACATTAAACAGATAAATTTAGGCTACTTTGTTTCTTTTTGTAGTCATGAGAAAATTAAAAATAATTACAAGCGAACCGTTGGAAGTGTTTGGCGTGAAAAATATCAATTGTTAGAAATTTGTTATAAATATAATTTCAAGATGACTTCCTGCCATTTCATTGCGAATAAGCGGTGGAGACTAGACTTACGAGGGCGGTGCTCAGACTCAAGGTGAGGTCAGGTGATTGTGCACTAGGAGTTCATCTGTTTGATCTCTCTGTGGCCACACCCGCCATAGGATCTCTTTAGAGATTAACTACGTAAAATATAAATATAAATGTAGAGAGAACGCGCTTTTCACGAACAAGCAGATAACTAAGGAACAACACGACCAACGTGAGTTTGTATTCCCGTGCTGAATAAACTCTCCATCCAATTTTTACTTCGTGCTCCAATTCATGTCGACCGCTGGGGACAAAAACAGGTGAGCACTGACTGTTTTTATTATGAAAAAGCATCACCGGATTCTGTAATAAAGAAAAGTTCTCCTGATTACGACACGGTCGGCTTGCATGCTTCGAGGAAACTCACCGAACGCGGAAATGATGGCTAAAAGCATACATTTACGGTGCCTATAGTTTTTCCGTCTGCATAGCGGTTTCCTTTCCATCAGCAAACGGAGAGGGGGATTCACAAACGGCAAACACTGCCGGTGTTCTGAGAAACCATCCTACTTTGGCAAATCGTCCTACCCGTATTATAATTTGACGGCTACTTAACACTAATCTAACCCCTAACCCTAACCATAACCATAA
>VUQR01036436.1:0-14683 GCA_015108515.1 Hemichromis elongatus
TTTCAGAGAGAGCGAGTGGAGCATCTCCGACACTCTGAGTTGATGGATGACTACATGGAACCCAGACAGCTCTGGACCACCAGAGATGTTGCAATACGAGTCCACAGTAGCTTCAGGTCTGCAGATGCACACATACACACACAATGAACTACATTAACATTAGCAGGAGCTAGCTGCAGCAGCTGTATCAGACTGTTATGCATCCTATACATGTCTACTCAGCCAATCACATGGCAGCAAACAAATGCATTTAGACATGTAGACATGATCAAGACAACCTGTTGAAGTTCAGACTGAGCATCAGAATGAAGCACAAAGGTTATTTAAGTGACTTTGAATGCAGCGTGGTTCTGAGTATTTCAGAAACAGCAGATCTCACACAGCCACCTCCAGTGTTTACGCCGAATCGACCCCAAAAGATAAAATATCCAGTGAGCAGCACTTCTCTGGGTGAGAACTGTTTAGAGGAGAATGATCAGGCTGCTTCAAGCTAATGGGAAATCAACAGCAACTTAAATAACCACTCAATACCATAGACAATATACTCATGCAACACAACCAAAATGAGGTCATCTAAATTGGACACTAAAAGTTTGAAAGACTGGTGACAGGCCCACATGGTAGGCTCAGATATTTGAAATGGATCCCTCCTTGCTTGTATCAAGGTTAGGCTGGGCTGGGTATGATGGAGTAGGGGTGTGCAGGTGCACTTTGGGCCCTTTAGTACCAACTGAGCATCAATTAAACACAGTGTACCTGCGTTCTAATGGCTGCTTACAGCAGAATAATGCACCATGTCACAAAGCTCAGATCATCTCATACTAGTTTCTTAAATATGTTTTCATTGTATTAAAATACCCTCCACAGTTACCAGATGTCCTGGAATAGGAAATGTGCATCATCATGTCATCATGGACCAGAATGTTTCCATTATCTTGTTAAATTTATGCCACAAAGAATCCAGGAAGTTCAGAAGGCAAAAGGGGTTTAAACCCTGTACTAGCAAGGTGTAATTAATAAAGTTGCTGGTGAATATAAATCTGGTATAAAATATTTTACATGCTATGCTGCCATACAGCAGTGGGCCTAAATACACCAAGTACAAAGTACTTTTCTCTTGTTTTGTCACAGAGTAGCAAAAATAAAATTTTTCATTCATTTTTTAGAAAAATAATCTCTTGACGATACTTCAGCTGCCCTGAAACCAGTTAAACGTGGTCCTGTGGTGTGATCTCTACCTGCAGGGTGATAGGTCTGTTTTGCCACGGTTTTCTGGCCGGCTTCGCGGTGTGGAACATCATTGTTGTGTACGTCTTAGCGGGCGAGCAGATGACCACGCTCCCCAACCTGCTGCAGCAGTACCACCTGCTGGCCTACCCGGCTCAGTCTCTGCTCTACCTGCTGCTGGCCATCAGCACCGTGTCGGCATTCGACAGGTTTGTGTGTTCAATAACTCAGAAGTCTACCTCGCCACCCTTATTGTGAAGCGGATGTGGAACTCATGTCATTGTTTAAGCTTCTTAAAGGAGTGCGGTTCAGTTTTTTGCCCTTTATCATGTCACTTTTAATTATCTTTAAATAATCTTTAATTATTCAATTAAGCATTTTTATAGTAGAACCTTCAGGTCTTATTTTTTTAATTGCTTGCATTTTTTTTCATCTGAAATGTAAAATTAACAATCCCAAAGATTTACTGTTCTTATAATTTGAAAGAAATTAAGAATCTGCACTTGACTTGATGGACATGTAGTTCCACCAGAAATTGAAAGAAAAAAAAGTCTCATAATTATCCAAATTGCCGCTGGACAGGAATTGTTGACTAAAATAAATAAGAAGATGAAAAGTAACAGCTTTGCTGGTTTGTATCATCTACAGAGTGAACCTGGCCAAGGCCTCCATGGCCCTGAGAGGCTTCCTCACCCTGGATCCTGTCGCTCTGGCTTCCTTCTGTAAGTAAAACAAGACAAAAGCACAATAATGATGATGTTAAGGCCATAATGTGCTTCAGGTCTATGCAGTCATGTTAGAAAAAACTAGATACACTTTTAGTGCTTCCATAGAAATTACAACAGTAAGTAGGAGCCAGGAGCTGCTAATCAAATGCACCTGATTAATTAAATTATATAAAAGCAGACCTTTTAGCAGTTTGCTGGTCTGTGATTCCAAAGTCTTCTTTCCAGGAGTGGACATAACACCAAATTCACGGTCAGACTGTGCAGTTAGAAATTGCAGAAAAACCGAGCTACCTCTCAGCAAACTTTACTTTTACTTGTAAAGTTTGCTGAGAGGAAACTTCTTTCTCTCTTAAAAGGACTTGACAGCACAGCTTGGGTTAGCAAAGGTATATGTGGACAAACCACAAGACCTCTGGAACAAGACCAAGTGGAGATGTTTGGCCATAATACACAGCACAGTTTAGAGAAAAGCAAACACAGCATGTCAGCACAATTACGAGGAATAATGAGCTGGGCTTGTTTTGTAGCTTCATGACCTGGACACCATGAAGGCCTGTGTATATCAAAGTACTCTAGAGTCAAAAGTGAAGTCATCTGTCTGACAGGTAATATTTGGCTCACCCTGTGTCATGTAACAGAACAATGATCCCCAGCTTAGCAGCAAATCCAAACCTCAGTCAGACTTAAATGCTGTGGGGCTTCATAGAGCTGTGCATGAACAAATGCCTACAAACTTCAAATAACCAAAGCAAGGTTTAAAGAAGGGTGGGCCGAATTCCTCAACAACAATGTGAGAGACTGATAAAGTCATACAGAAAGCAATTAATTTAATGTAAGGCTGGTTAAGGTGGCTCTAAAGCTAAAGAAGCATGTTGGACCTGGTTATTTCTTACTTTCTTTTCTTTTTTTAAATGTCTGTAAGTATCCAAACATCTTTCTTTGTGTCCTTAGTGTATTTTATAGCCCTGATCCTGTCCCTCAGCCAGCAAATGGCCAGTGATCGCATCAACCTGTATCCCACTGCCAACGAGACTCTGTGGTGAGATTTTACTTCAAGTCAACATTTTTATGGTTTATATTTGATCTTAAGAGAAAAACAGATGAAAGCAAAAGTTTCCACAAAAGCTTCAAGCTTGACATGGCAGCTGAATTTAAACACCGACAGGAGCGTGAAGGGCTAATAGGAAATATCTAATGCAGGATAAAAAGAAGCGTTTTACATTATACAATACTTCATTCATATTTTTGTGGTTCTACTAGAACATTAAACGTGTATAGCAAGTTGATTTTTACAAAATGCGTAACCTTTATTCAGGCCATTGTAGTCTCATGTTGGTTTTTTCCATGATGGAACTAATTTGAATTTCTTTTTTAATTTCTTTAAAATGAGTAATACTTACATTTCTGCTTACCATGACTGGAAAAGCCTCCTGAGGACTCAATCTTGAAATGGAATGGTAAATTTTGAACTGCTATTTAACCCCTCGTCCTGCAGGCCTCCAGGTTCAGAGCAGCAGATCCTGCGACCGTGGATTGTAGTGAACCTGGTGGTGGCGCTGTTGGTGGGCCTGGCCTGGGCCGTCGTCTCCACACGGCCGGACATCGACTACACAGAAGGCAAGTTTAGCTAAAACTAACCTGATATGACTTGAGTCAATCCATCATCCATCATCCGGTTCTCTGATCTTTTGCATTACTTGTACAGAAATACACTATTGCTCATAACAAACATGTATTCCTTTTAAGATGAACTTTTTTTTTTAATAGAAAATGAAACAGAAGACATTAATGATACTTCACATCCTGTGGAAACAATGAAAGAAATGAAATAAAGCGCTAACTACAATAACAGAAACGCTAAAAGACTTCTGTAGCATTTTTAAGGTGTTTTGGCCACACTGCACACACACATGGAGTCTCGTGGACTCCAAATACACCAGGTAACCCGAAGCATTAAAGACACGTCAATGTTTTGACTTTTTTATATTTACATTTTTATATTTCAATGTTGCTGTACATATTATAAAAAGTAATGCTTTTGATGACAGTACTGTGTTTCCTGGTGTCATTCTTTACATCACCACTAGATAGAAGCAAAGTGCAACATGTTCAAACCCTAACAGCACGAGGTAGACATTCACATGTCAAGAATCTGAGTCAGAGTGGATGCGCTCTGTAGAAATTTAAGCTGATGGTCTGGACTCCCTTTTGCAGAGTTTTTGATGACAATGGAAGTGGAGGGATACCCGAGAGGAGATGAGAACCTGGACATTCCGGCCTGAGAACATCCTCTCCCCCCCCCCTCTCTCTCTCTCTCTCTCTCTCTCTGTCTTTGACTCCAAGTCTGTTTTTGTCGTTTTATTTATTTTTCTATCATGTAGCTTTGTGTTTGAACTGATTTTGCAAATAAACTAATAAAGGATATATGGTAAAAGGTGACTCATACTTCTGCAGGGGAATACTTTCTGGTCTTTGTAATCCACTTGTAAATGTTTTGTGTATTATTTTCATTCCTAGATTTTTGCTTACGGTCGTCTGCGTCTTTTAGCAGTTTTGTCTGGGAAGTTATTTTGTGTGTCTGCTGCGTTTTCTGGCTTTGAATCACTTTGCAGTACTTGTGTCTTTGTGGTGTTTCTGTTTGCAGTCATTTTACCCATTTTGCCTGTACCAACTTCTACCAACTTATATACATCGACATGTCGTGTATTTTCATGCTGTGTGTTGTAACTGTGAAGTCAAGTCGCATTGTATGTCTTTGGATGTGTTTCTAGTCATCCTTTTGTGTAACCGTGTGATGTCATTTGTCATTTTGTGTGCCTTGTTTGTTTGTAGCTGTTTTCTATGTCATGATAATAATATAGTAATAATATTTTCGAGCTCATTTTGCCTCTTTTTCCTTCATCACGTGCATGTATTTCATAACAGTAGTCGTTTCCGAGATGTTTTGTGTGACGTTGTTGTTATTGTGTGTGTTCTTATAATCGACATTCCCTAACAAGAAAGGTGGGTTAAATAGACAAACGAAACAATATCATGGCCCAGCTTGCGACTGTGGGCCCTACACTCGTGCCTGGTAGTCCCTCAGAGCACTCCCACTCTCCCACTTTTCTTCATGGCATCACGGTGATGAGATTTCCGCACAGCCCCTGAAGGCGCTAGGATCCATCCATTCAGCGCGCGCTGCAGCCGTGTAGTAAAAGCCATGTAAAGATGGCGGAGCTGCAGATGCTGCTGGAGGAGGAAATTCCTGCGGGACGCAGAGCGTTGTTGGACAGTTTTAGCAACCTGGAAAGAGTCGCGGAGTACTGCGAAAGCAACTATGTCCAGGTACATGCTCGTATTTAAACAGCAAGTGTATAAGTTGGGTGAAATGACATATCGAGGTAATGTCAGTTGGGAGTAGGCGGATTGGATCGAGGAGTGATGGAATGACCGTACCAGATTCCGTTATGTTACCCGTGGCTTTTATGTAAAGGGGAACAGTCACAGCAAATCTAATAAAACACTGACCCGCTGATACCTATATACGTAAGGTACCGGGGTCAATTCGTTTTAAAAAAAAAAAAAAAAAAATCCCCTAACACATTTTTACTAGCGAAAAATCAACTTTTATAAGTGGTCTGCGGAGCACCGTGTTGTTTTCTGATGGAGCGTGATTCTGTGGGAATGGGATGGGTGGATTTTGGTTAGTTTTAAAAGTTTGCTTAACCGAATTAAGTTTGAACATGTTCATTGAATTGGTGCCGAATTAATTGTCGAGTTGTGATTTTATAGTAAAAAGTTTGTGATGTTTATGCGAGCAGGCAATCGCTGGAGCAGAGATGCGGTAATGGGAGTCTGGCGCGGCACTTCACTGGTATGTGAATGTGACCGATAACTTGCACCGTAAATCGCTGCTGGGATTTACGATTTCCTTTTACTGCTATTCCTCTGATGGTTTATTTTAAATCTGTAAACAGTTTGTTTTTATTTTTTATTTTTATCAAGCGATAACCGGCAAAACTAAGGTAATTTGAAGATATTTGTTAGTTTCAGTCCTGATCTAAAGTCTGTCATTTCTAGCAAAAACATTGTTTTAATGTTATGACAAATAAACATTAGATTATTCTTTAGTATTATCCATTATAGATTCTGTTTGTCCTGGCATCTTTTCCTTGATATGCTTTATCTTTTCTTTATCTTAAGCTTTTATTATGCTGTTACAGTTGTTGATTCACATGGACAAAGTCGGTGTATGTTCAGGTTATCCCTATGAACCAAAACCTCATACTTTAGAGGGCTCTTAATGCTCTGTTTGAGATACTTTTTTCGCCTCTTGGCTCTGTATGACGTCAGTGACAGCAGAGATCCCAAATATGGTCTTATCAGACTCCCAACTCTGGCTAATTTATGCAAATGGGACGTGGAGGAAAAGGGTTTTTCACTCATTGCTGATTCTATCGTTGATGGAACCGGATGACGTATGCGTCAAGTGGAAATATTGAAGGGAATGGGACAAGAGTGAATTGGGAGAACCACACATTTAAAAAAAAAAAAAAAGGTTGCTCTTCTCTGTGGCTAGCAATTGGACCAACAACACCTCAAGCCAGACCTGTTCCATCACATGCTTTGTACACGGTTTCTATCTGACATCAGGGCTGTGAATGTGCTCTGCACGCTAAACCATAATTTTTGTTTCTGAATGTAAGCACATAAGGCCCACCACCTGCTGTTCGAACCATAGATGAGGTAGCCACCATGATGCCACCTGTTGGTTTGTGAAGTCCTGTTTTTGAATCTTCAAGCTGATGGTTTTATCCCCAAACGTAATGTTTGTCACATCCTTGAAACCGGATATGACAAGCAAAGGTTGGATCTAAAACTGCGCATATGGCCATTTTGAACTGTGACTTAGTTGAAGCTGTTCTGGGGTAGCACAGTAATTTATCACGGGCATAAAACAGCCCCTTTAATTTAGTGTTAAATTAACACTCAGCTTATCCACTGATGGCTTCCTGAGAATGTGAGATAGTGAGTTAGACACCAGTAGCTGTACTGGGCTGCCATCCCCCCACCCCCGTGCTTGCTTAGCGGAGAGTGTGTGAGTGTACGTGGGCAGACAAGGCTGTTACAGTCAACTGTTCTTCCTCTGCTGGCTCCGTATACACACCTGTTCATCGCCACATTTCATTTAGATTCGTGTGTTTGTGTGACTCTTACTGTCAGTCAACAAGTGAAAGTGCATCAACAGTCTTTCTCTTTTAAAGGCCCGATGCGTCACCTTAGATCAACACAGTGAAATCTGATTCTGCACATCTACACATGATGATGAATACCACAAGGGCACTTTCTTTCCCCCTCTTTTATTCCTTCTCCTCTTTATTTCTTCTTTCCTTTATTACCTTTTGACCTTTTTATTTCTCTGAAGCTCTCAGTCTGTTTTCACACAGTACTAGCTTGGCATTAATTTTCTCATTTTTAGCAGTCGCATGTCATCTTCTCAGGAAAAGTGAAAGTCTTTTTTAGCTCGTTGGACTGCTCATGCTGCATGCTCAGATTGGGCCTAGCATGGCTAACTCAGTACCCAGAGGGTGGCCTACATTTATGCAGCCAGCAGATGATGTGAGTTGTTACATAATAGTGCAGTGGGCTGATCCTCTTTTATGGGCTAAATATTTGGATTCAGAGTTGACTCGGGTCAAGTCGTGCTTGGTCCTATGTGGACACATTCGGGCACCGTCGTGGGCCAAATTTAGATTCTTTATTCATTTACTCTTATAAACCTAGAAAGTCTATTCTGTTTATCTGCATGTTCAGATGAACAGAATTTTCTTACCTGCATCAAGGCGATTTGGTTTGTTTGTTTCCCGTGGACAGAGATTTGATGTCGCAACTGTACAAGATACAGTCATGAAGCTCGTCACATCTGTGGTTGGCATCAAAATTTTGAAAATTTGAACATGGGTGTGGCCAACTTTTGAGCATTAAATAAAAGCTTTGTGAAAGTAGGGAGGACAAAAGCTCCTTCACATTTTATTTTATACGATCCCAACAAGCAGAAAAAAAAACACTGGGAGCAAACACTTGGCAACGGTGAGAAGTGATTGGTTGGAGATGAAGGGAGGGAGATGGGACAAAAGACACACTGTGGAAGACAGCCAGAGATTAATAATAATTAATGACTAAATGCAGAGAGGTGTATAAAGACAGAGAAAGTGAAAAGAGGTGAATGAAGATAAAACACTCAGTGCGTCATGGGAAGCCCCCACCGCAGCCAAGGCCTATTTAAAAGTTACTAAAGGAGGACTCGGGGTGCCTTCATCCGGCTCTAACTTTATGCTTTATCAGAAAGGAAAGTTTTGACCCTAATCTTAAAAGCAGAAAGGGTGTCTGTCTCCTGAATCCAAACTGGGACCGGGTTCCACAGAAAAGGGCCCTGAAAGCTGAAGGCTCTGCCTCCCATTCTACTGTTAAATATCCTAAAAACCACAGGTGAGCCAGCAGTCTGATAGCTGTTATGTGGTATAATAACATATTTTCCACGACAAATGTAGTCTGAGAACATCTCTGGTGTGAACCAATTGCAAACTGGTCTTTAGTTGTGCTTATTAATGACAAGATTAGCAGTGCATATGATTTCAGGCTGTAATTACTCTAATGTGCAGCATACTTGTGTACATACAAAGATGTACTATGTTTGGATGAGGCAAAGTAGCAGGAGTGTGTGGGACTACAGAGTCCGCCTGTATGTGCCCAGTTTGTAACAGCTGTCTGCAGATTTCAGGCTGACGTCAGGAGACACAAACAGCAGGAGCTGAGCTTGTGTGCTGACTTTCCTGTTCTGCCTCTGCTCAAAGTGATAATTAAAGTGGATTTTAATGCTCTGCTCTGTTGAAGCCTCTTGTTCTGACTGCCCACAGCTGTGTGGGACTACTAGAATGTGTAAAATGATGACAGCTTTGCAGGTGGCGCAGATCTTTCTTGCAGATCTTAATGCTCTGCTGCCATGCATGTGGCATCCTTAAATAATACAGTATCTCAGTCACACGTTTTCACTGGAGTTTTAAGTTGTTGCCTCCTTTTAATGATCAGGGAAAAATAATTTCCAGTGTTGTTTGCTGTTCTTGTGATGAATAATAATGATTATTATTGATCATTAACGTTGTCACTTTTTAATCAGTCTAATGGTCTATCCTACTTTAGATGTTCATCCTTAAACAGCCATTCAGACTCCTGGCTTTGTGCAGTGTTCCTGCCTCTTCCAAAGATGCTAGAGACCCGGTTTTGAATATAACACCACCCACACATCCTCCTCCTTAGTGCTGTAGGTGTGTAAACTGAGATAAATTGAAGCTGCACTCTAGAAAGTTAGAGACTTTAATAGCTGCTTTCTTTTTTACAAAAAGTCTGTCGGAATATTTACTGTGACACAAAGGAAAAGATATTAGAGAAAATGGTGAAAGACGGTGAGAAAAAAGCTGCAAAGCAGGCCATTGCTACTTTTCTTAAAAAAACTAAATTGCAAAATGTGTGGTTGTTTAGTGCATTCAGCACAGACCCCTGAGCTGAGCATGTGCAGACACGTTTCTCTCTATTTCTCTAACTACAGTCCTGTCCTGTTTTGTTCCTTCAAGGTTCTCCACAGCTGGTACCGGTTAGCTGTCAGCAGAGGTAGTTGTAATGTAACTCGACCTCCTGCTGCTCATTGAAAACACATGGTAGCGCTGCAGGAAGCTGGACATATACTCTGGTCATGAATGTGTGTGCGTGTGTTTTGGGTTGAAAACCATGGCAATTGGTGTATCAGCCTCCACTTTCATTACTGATGCCAGGAACAGCTCCTGCGGGGGCGAAACACGCTGAACATTTGGAAAGATGGGTTTGTGATCAGAAGCTTGGCAAATCTGAGGTGATCATACATGCAGGCTCGTAGAACAAAAGTTGAAGTTTTTTTCTTTTTTTCTAATAATTATGTGATTTTCAGCTAGCAATGTATAATTAATGCGCTGCTGCAGCCTTTCCTTGTGGAGTGGTACTTCAGAAGGACAGTACAACAGTCGGTGTCTGTTTACGCAGTGGTCCATGGTCACATGACTACCCTCTGTGGAGAATATGTGGAACTGGATGCCGGCTGATGTAGAGGTGTTACTCTATGGCAGAGGTCCCCAATCCCAGTTCTCGAGGGCCGGTGTCCCTGCAGGTTTTAGATGTGTCCTTCATCCATCACAGCCGATTTAAATGGATAAATTACCTTCTCAACGTGTCTTGAAGTTCTCCAGAGGCCTGGTAATGAACTAATCATGTGATTCAGGTGTGTTGACCCAGGGTGAGATCTAAAACCTGCAGGGACACCGGCCCTCGAGGACTGGGATTGGGGACCCCTGCTCTATGGTTTCCAATAATCTGTTCATAATCACTTTAGTTTAGCTGAGTGATAACTTTTTTTTTTTTATTATGAAAGGATTGATAAGAGTTTTGGAGTCTGTGTTTAACAGAGTAATGTTTGCTTCTGGTACCTTAACACTGTACTGAGATTTCAGCTGGGTTTAGTATGATTATGTTACCTAATCAAACTGCTCAGCTAGTGAAATAAGTCATTGTTCATGAGGATGTTAGTTGACTAAACAATTAGTTTGCACCAGAAATCCTTGTTGGTTAACATGATATTTAGAATGTCAGTTTAAAACCGAGTAAACCGTGGCCTCGGGCTGACAGATAGAGCTAGAATTTTTAAGTAACATTACTGTCATACTGCCCAAACTTACTGACCAGGATGCCGCCTGGATGGCTCCCAGGTGCATTGGACTGGTGCAGGATTGGGGCCCAGACCTCAGATTACCATGGGAGGGAATAATCATCTCGCATGCACAGGATGAGCTGGAGAAAGTGGCTCACGCCTAAAACACCTGGGTTATTTTTAAATTACTGCCTTCATGAAATAATTCTAAATCCATGGCAAGTTCAGTGAACAAGTGGCAAATATTCAGCTTTTTTTTCTACAGATGGCTCCACAGATTTAGATTTTTGGCTTCTTTTTTTTCTCCACCACATGCACTTAGCTGTGTTTCCATTTTTCTTTAGAAATAATATAATAATATTAATAATGATTGTATTCGTAGTTTAACCTGCAGGACTTTGAGAAAGCTCCTGTAACATTTTGTACTACCACAGAGAGGAAAATCCAGACGGATCTAAACAGCTGTCGATTTCTTTAAAACCGAGATAAAGCTGGGAGAAAATGTCTCAGCCATTAATTAAGAGTGTTGCACAAGAGGTGGAGAAATATTTGTGATCACAGTGTGTTTGTGGCTGATAGACGAGATAAAAAAAAGTGTTTTGTACATTTCATTATTATTCATGTTTTACTTACTGTGAGAGCAAGTGGATTTGGATTCAGTGTTGTTCATTGTTCATTTTCTTTGCTGCTTGGGTTTTGTTTTCTTTACATTTTCAAGGATCAATAATAATCATTAGTGTTCATCTGCAAAAGTTATTATGCTTCCTCATTTATATTATCAGACATTAGAGGCAGTGTAAAAAATTTCCTTGAGAGTGATTAATAGCGCTTGACCCAGCAGCTGTCACCAGGCTGCAGTGATGCTGTGTATTGACATTTAAAATGAGTGCTTTCACTGAGCGTTAAGAGGAGGACTGATGATGCAGATTTAAAGAGACAGCAAAAAAAGATGTTTTTGTTTTTTTTCTCTTAACTAAACTTTGCATGATGTTAACCGACAAGTTGTCTTTTTTTGGAAGTTCCTTATTATTCTTCTAGTGTGCACAAACATTGCCTGTACATTTCATGTAATCAGGTACATGAAACGTAGTTAGAAATACCTCTCAAGCCGTTAACTTACATATGTGTACACACAGAGAGCGACCTGTCCTTGTAAGGTAAAAGCAGGCTCGTGGCTGTTGGTGGCTGTATCTCTCTGACAGAAGCTACAAACAAACCTGTGCTTGGTTTTCGATGAAGGGTGTAGTGCAGGGACTGATTCAAAGCCAGAGAGAATTGCACTTCCTTCCATGGTCGTACCTCTCCCAGCGCTCCAAGTCATTCTGTCTCTCTGGCTTTCGCTTTTATTTAAGATCTGACATCATAAAGGGGCAAGAAGTATATGACATCACATTTATCTTTGCTGACTGGATCACTGCTCTCAGTTTACGAAAATATTTTTTTTTTACTTAATTGGGGTTTCACAAAAAGCAAGTAAGGATGATTTTACCTTGCCAACAGCATTCATCAGTCTGGTTTGGGTTAACTTATATTATGTACTTGTCTTGAATAAGTGGTGGTAATGACACAGCCTTAATATATGATTCTCCTTATTTTTCTTTATGAAATAAAGAAATCACTGTATGTGTGCAAGTAATCTTTAAATGCCCAGAATGTTGCAAATGTGCAGTTTCTGACTGTTTTTGTTATTGAGTCAGTTTTGTGAGCACAGCAGCCCCTCCTACCTGCTGTTCAAACCTTCTGATTGTGAGAGACAACCAATCAAAAGACTGTTGTCCAAAGGAGGGTGGCCTGAAGGAGAGAGATTTTTTTCCATCCAAAAGTACTCCAGTGAGACTATAAATATGATTATAGAGCTGGAAATAAACATCATAGGTCAAATTCAATTTGTATTTATAAAGCTAACAGAAAATAAGATTGTTTTTGGTTAAACTCAGGTTTAACAGCCTGATTGAGTCAGTTTTTTTAATAAGTAAATACAATATATATATATATATTCTTATTTCTTTTGCAAATGATAATAAGAGCAGCAGTACTCACAGGTGCATGTATAATACTGTTAAAATGACACGACAGAAAGAAATGGACATGTTTCAGCGAGTGGATTTCTCCCATGTTTCTCCTTACTTCTTTCCCATGAGTGGTTGCCATCTTTACAAGTTCTACCCATCGCTGGTGTCCTGACTTACCTCAGAGTTATTGGTTACTCAGCTGATATTGGAGATTGTGCCGCCATTATTCTGTGGGTTTGTGTGGTCTTTGATGTCTTCTATCGCTTCATGTAATCCCACACTGACTCTGTGATGTTGAGATGAGGGCTCTGTGGAGGCCGTACCATCTGCTCCACGACACCCTGTTTTTCTTAAGATGTCTTGACATTTAGGAGCATCATTTGCCACCACACTTTGCAGTTGTTTTTACATGTTGATCTTATAACACAGAATAATTAACAGGAGGAATGTGGCTAATAGACCAGAGTCTGTCTTTGTTTAAGAAAAAAAAGAGGTCAGGGGAATTAGAGCGTGCTTATGATTCTACATAGGTCTGATATGATTTACGTACATGAACTTAGTTGGGGGGGGGTAACATCAACAGCATCATTACGTGTGTGGCGAAGTGTGTGCTGCTCTGCCTTCGCCTAAGGCCAGAGGAGGCATCCCTCCAACTAGGTCACTGCTAACAGGGTATCAGATGGCTGATGAGAACGAGGGGAGAGAAAAATAGGAGATATTAGGATGGTGTGATGGAGAGGAGAGGGAGATGACTGAGATAGAAGAGGTGGAATAATAGGGTGAGAGATTAGAGAATGAAGCAAGGATCAAAATGAACGGTGTAGTGCAGGGACTGACTACACCATTTATCAAAAAAGACTGGACTCAAAAGTTAAGTTTTTCATCAAGATTAATCTGTTTGTGGATGCTGACTAATCTGCCATAGACCCTTTTTTTAAAAAATGAGGCTGAATTCATGAATTTATTTATTCTTTCAAACTCTCAGTGACACGGTGGTTAGCACTGTTGCCTCACTTATGTGTGGCCATATAAGCAGTATGGTTACTTTTAATTTAAAGATCACAAATAACTCTTTAAAACTACATATAACTATTTAACATTTCTAAAAGTGTATTTTTGTCTTTCTCTCATTGTCTTCCTCCTCCACCACTGCTCTGTCTCCTTCCTCATTTCCACTTTATCCTCTTCCTTCTCACCTCAAGTCTTATCTCAGGTCAGGCTCAAGCACACCTAATGTGCATAAAATCGCTTATTTAGGCACTTATTTATTGTTGCAGTTACTTTTTGTCAGCAGATTAGAGATTTCCAGACAGCTAAAAATGAAAAACAATGACAACAAATGCTTGTTGTAAGCAGCTGTTGTTAGGGTGGAGTGTCCTATGAATTAGTTTCACTCTGATAAACAGTTTAATTACGTTCTCACGTCAAAGTTTATTCCCAACAATCCAACAATGTTAGCTAAACTTCAAAGAAAGTTTTACTAACTCTTGTCTAACAGTAGCTAACAGCAGCAAAACCAGCAACACTTGCCTACAGTAAAGTTCAAAATATGGACTCATATCAGACTCCTTTCACACCATTTTACTTCCAGAATGAATAGATGTGGACACCTGGTATATTGACAGCTGAGGTAAACAGTGGACTGACTACACCCAATACAGATGAATGGCAGCCAGAGTTGTTTGACCTACAGTGGCAACTGTAGCAAGGATATTCCACTTGAAAGTGGTAAGAAACTAGAACTCAACTGACTGCAATCTGCCGACATCTAGTGGTGAAATTTTACGCATTGATTATACTGATAATTATAATTACAGAGAAAAAATGAATTTGTTATTTCAAAGTAAGTAAAACCCCTAACCCTAACCCTGCTACGAGGGCAGTTTGCATGTTCTCCCCGTGTTTGTGTGGGTTCTCTCCGGGTACTCCGGCTTCCTCCCACAGTCCAAAGACATGCACTTTGTGGGGATAGGTTAATTGATCTGTCCAAATTGCCCATA
>VUQR01036436.1:15363-28225 GCA_015108515.1 Hemichromis elongatus
TTATCACTAGTTGCTGAAAATGTTGACTGAATATAAAAGCCATACCCTCCACATAGTGGACAATGGGAGACTGTTTGTGTCATCCCTGGATATACTCTGTACAGTTCCCACATCGGTGCCATCAGACATGCCCTGAGCTGGAAGGTGAAAAACCGTTTAACACCACATCTGACTAAGACCAACATTTGTGCTCTCAGATAAGTGCTAGAAAGGGTCAGTGCTGCAGTGTGTGTTTGAAAACTACTACAGTTAATAAAAGGTAGGGACTATTTAAACAAATTACTGTGTTAGATTTTTAGGACTTGGGAAAACCTCTGGATCTGGATAAGCAATAGAAAATGCATGGATGGAGTGATGGATGAAAATCAGGACCAGTGATAAATTTAGTGTTCAGACATCTTGCACAACTGCAAGTTTTCTAGAATCAGCACATGAAGCATTATTAAGGCAGACAACAAAGAATTTGAGCCGTCACAATAACTGCGGTCAGAAAAATGTAAGAAATAGAACTTGCTACGAGGGCAGTTTGCATGTTCTCCCCGTGTTTGTGTGGGTTCTCTCCGGGTACTCCGGCTTCCTCCCACAGTCCAAAGACATGCACTTTGTGGGGATAGGTTAATTGATCTGTCCAAATTGCCCATAGGTATGAATGTGAGAGCGAATCGTTGTCTGTGTCTCTATGTGTTAGCCCTGGGACAGACTGGTGACCTGTCCAGGGTGCACCCCGCCTCTCACCCTATGACAGCTGGGATAGGCTCCAGCACCCCCCGCGACCCTGAAAAGGATAAGCGGAAGCGAATGGATGGATGGATGGAACTTCCAGTTCTCTGTCCACTCATTTGGAATGTAAAAAATGAAAGTAAAATGTCACTGCTCTTCAAAGTGTTAAAACACTGAGCTGAGCCATCGCAGCAGGCATCAGCTAAAACGGCTGGAAAGTGCCGCACAGCTCGCCAAAGGCAGAGGTCACCACTTGAGCCTCTGTAACACCTGCTGTGCTCTTTTCTCTTTGCTCTGCTCTCACACACAGTTTATTATGACTTTGGCGTGTGGTTTTTGTTTTTATGCTGTAACAATAACAACTTCAAATGCAGCATTGTGTCCCTGACTTGGTGAACCACTTGCCGGTTTGCTTTGAGGTTCGTGACACCACTTCTCAGTGGTTTCTTTAATTATGTCACTGAAGAAGTTTTAATGGTTTAGACTCTGCGACTGAATGTAGGGCTGTGGGTCATCTAAACCTATGACACAAACTCTGTGTGTGTTTGCTTTGGCGTTGTCTATTGTAATATTTTTCACGTCTCTATAAGTGTGTAGTTTGTGTGTGTTTGTGTGTGAGAGCGTGTGCGTGTGTAACACAGAGGCACACATGGATGTCAGTGTGTTTCTTGTCAACCTCGGGCGTGAATGAGTTTGCACTGACCTACATTGTGTTTCAGCGATCATACACACACATGTTGGGCTTTCTGTAGTCGTGGGGACCATAATTCCCTTGCCCCTTAGCTCAACACTGACCTTTATATAACATAAATTAGAAATCCCCCGAGGGAGTATTTTAAAAATGAGAAACAGCCAAAATGACCTCACTTCCCACATATGTCCTCGATCCCAAATTATAAATCCCATGTTGGTCCTCAAAGTGATTTACAAGCATGCACACACACTCTATACATACAGTACACATGTGAACTCGCACATGCAGTTGCTGATGCACGCTGACACGTGCAGTCATGCAAACACACTGGCACAAATTCTGCCGGCTTCTCTCGATAAAATGCTGACTGTGACATTCCCGCAGAAATCATGAGGGTCTTATTCATGTGTATGTCTGTTACTGTGAGAATTAGTTTTGATATTTTTCATTATTTTTGGGGTATTGCAGAGATTTGTTTGTTCACAGATCAGACTACAGTTCCTCACGTCATAAATTCTAAAGTAGGGAGTTAGCATAACGAGGTCCACCTGTGCATAAATGGGCAAGCAAGGCGTTTAATGGAACATTTCTAGTAGCTATGTGAAAAATCTGATTAGCATATTACTTTGCCTCATCCCTGTTATCAGCCCCACGTTCGTGTGATATTTCTCATTTCCAAGCCTCATTTTTCTGTCTGTTTCTGTGAATAAAATGGTTGCGCTCTGTGACTCCTGTCCTGAATCTGTCTCCTCTCTCCCCACAGTCTACAGACAAGGAGCGGGCGCTGGAGGAAACAAAGAGCTACACCACACAGTCTCTGGCCAGTGTCGCCTACCTCATCAACACGCTGGCCAACAATGTGCTGCAGATGCTGGATATCCAGGCCTCACAACTCCGCCGCATGGAGAGCTCCGTCAACCACATTTCACAGGTCCGCCGAACTTTGAATGTTCTCATTTCTTCTTAGAGGATTAAACAGCTGAGAAGACTAAGTAATCAGAGTCGCTTTGTATGTGTGACAGATGACGTGTAATGAAAATTCCTCCTCGCACTGCCTTTGTTATCCAAGTCAGGCTTCCAGAGGCATGCTGAAGGTTTCAAACTGTAAACATGGTCTAAAATGTGAAGTTTGTGAGCAGGACTGCCCGTATATAAAGACATCGGTGCACACAATGCATGAAATGATACACACTCACAAGAGAGCTCCTAAATGAAAGGACAGAACATGTAATCATGCATTTATGTTCAGCAGCACAGAAGGAGTTTGTGCTTACAAATAGGAGCAGTAACAAAGTGAAAAGAGGTTAAATTATTAGCAGAAAGTGGCTACATTGGAGAAACAAGCGCCGTTTTTTCTGTACACACTATACTGAGACAAACAGGCTTTGATTGTTAATGTTTTTTTAGGGTTCAGGGTTAAATTCAATTCAATTCAATTTTATTTATATAGCGCCAGATCATAACAACAGTCGCATCAAGGTGCTTTATTTAAAGCGGCAAAGAATCTTTAAATCAATATTTTTATGATGGCGTATACAATGTAAACGTAGACACGATGTTTAGGGTGTCTCTGGAGAGAGAATGTGCGGCTCCTCTTTGCTTTGCAGAGTTTTATAATGAGCTTCAGCTCAGGCTTTGGCTGTCTGGCGACAACTTCAAACCGCGTTTGTTTCACTCTCGGCATAAGAACATCTTTTTCACCAGCAGCAGGGAGCCGTTTTCAGAGACTGTGCACTGTTCGGCTCTGCGCTGTGAAGTGAAAAACACTTATACCTTTAAATGTTAATGAGTAATGTTAGAATCCCAGAGAAGGGCCGTTACCACTCTATGCAAACGTAGTTCTGTGTGTGATCACCGTCAAATCCATGAAGACTCTAACATGTGATACCAGGGTTCAGGTTTCTCCTGCAGGGGTTCTTTTAATCTTGTTTACATGACTTACAGTAAAATCAGATTTCTATAGTAAATGAACAGTAATCACATTTATTTCGATGCTAACTGTTGGAGGACAAAGACCAAAGAGCTCTAATTTTGTGTCTGTCAGCTGCTTGGATGAATAAAACCACCTGTAAGTGTGAGTGCACCCAACAGTGGAGTGAAAGTGTGTGGTGCTGCCAGGGATCCGATCAGGCTTACACAACACTCTGCACCCACACATCTCACACTGCAGCTGTGTCCAACTTATTCCTGTTCCTAGAAAAGCTCAGTGAGCTGACACGTCGCTCACTGCACTCTATTGAGAAAAGAGCTATTTTCATTCACCGAGTGTTTAAATCCTCAACAGTCTCTTCACACAGCAACTGTGTGCTTTGAGGAATAATCGTAGTTTTCAATGGTACAGGGGCTCGATTCTCCTCCTCGGACCTCCGAATAATTAGTATAATCGGAATGCTCTGCGAGCAGAAATAATGAGATGCTTCTTGTCCCTGTTATATCGGACCAGGCTGTGGTCGCACGTCATAATTGCCGCTTTCTGTTCTGTGAGACACAGTCACATCTGTTGTGTAGGCGAATGCTTCACGCGGTGAGGAATTGGACTGAGATGATCTTTTATAAATCCATTTTGCATTTGCGTGCTGCAGCGGCCGATAGGAGTCGTGGAAGGTGAGGCAGAGATGTCCAGGCATGCCTGTAGTGCAGGCTGGATGCTCTGTCTTTCATGGGAGTTCATCATCTCTGCTCTAAAGCAATCAAGTTCAATTTTACTGACCTTTGAAAAAACATGCCACTACATTATATACTGCTGGAGAGCATAATCTGTCATAATACAGCATCAGTTATTAGTAGACTCCTACACAGACTGGGAAAAGCCATCTAGAAAAGCAGACTGAGCCAAACAGTTATCTTAACTTCACTGTGTGCAAAGGACTCTCAACACCCCACACACACAATACTTCACTCACAATGTGAGTGTGACGATATTTAGCATTTTGCGATATGCTGAGTTTTGCAATAACATCTATTGCTATTTATCACCTTTTTCAAAACAAATAAAAATGTTGGGATTTAATCTGGTTTTTGTATGCAGCATGATGATTTGGAATCTGTATTATCAGTCTAAATCTGCACAATAATTACAATCTGAAAGTTTAGTAGTGTAGTGGAATTAATGGCATCTCACCCTTGAGTATCCCCCTGCAGGCTGAAGGTGTCATTGTTCTGGAGAGAGGGGGCAGCTGCTGTCAGCCTGCAGCAAAGTTTCAAAAATCCATGTTTAAAAATGAAACAATCCTTTTATGTAAACACAGACAGCTCTTCTATTAACTTGCTCTTTATTCCGTTGCACAGTCTTTGCTTAAAACAAGCAGGCACAGGAGCACTTCTCTCCAGCTTCTTCTAACAGGTGTCTTCTTAAGAGTATTGACTCTCCACCTGCCAAAGTTTTGACAGCTGTTGTCATATCTAGAAAAACACTTTCCTTTAACCGCTTGGGCTCTCTGTCTCAGCTGTGGCGCTGCAGGGTTTCGTGAGTGTGTGTGCGAGGTCGTGCGTGTACGTGCGTGTGCGCGTGTGTGTGTCAGAGAGGAGATGCCATAAACCTATCATGTGAGCATTAACTAGACTGTTTTGTCAGAAGCTGCTCAGGCTGATCCCTGTGAACTCGGTGTCTGTTTATTTCTCTTACTGGCTGCACTCAGCTCATATAATTCGCTTCACTTGGACCACACATGGAACCCACTGGCCATGCAGCAGCTGTTTAAAACAATAAGAATTATTGGTTGTGAAATACTTTGCAGCCTTCTTGTAGCTAAGACTTTTACTACAATCTGCTAGGTTCATAAAATGTCAGATAATAGTGGCAATGATCTCCACACTTTTCTAAAATCCACACCAAGGTTTTTGAATGTTTCGACGGTCCATCTGAAACACAACATTCATCATTTACAGCAGGAGAAAAAGGAGTATATCCATGTCTATGTTAGATTAGCGCTCTTGTTATTGCATCACTTTAGTTTACAGTTAATTACTCTCCTCACTCCAAGCTGGAAGATCAGGTGTTTATTCATATTGAAATTCAGTTCTCAAAAAATATCTACTTCCACTACATTAAAATGCATCGAGGTTGGTGCAAGTTGGTGAGCGATTAAAATGACGACACACGCTGCACACTGTTGGAAGGCTGTGATTAATAATCACTAGCGCGAGCAGAATATGATCAATGTTTCCAGTAATAATTTTGATGTGAAGCAAACATCTGGGACAAAAGCAATTCAGGACACTATAACTGTGGTGAACTTATAATACACACAGAAGCGTACAGGTTTCTGTTTTAGACTACAACATGCAATGAGTATGTCCCTCACTCAAAAAGGGGAAAATGCTACATGAAGTCTGCACTTGATTAAGAACCACACTCATCATGCATCAACACCTGAATAAAACCAGCAGCTTAATTTAGCAGAGAAAAGTGTAAATGTCAAAGTTATAATAATGCTATTTAAAACAGTTTCTTACTGCCATTGTTTGTATTGATAACATAAAGGCTTATAACGAACAATATATGGGGATTTTAAATGTCACGTTACTTTGGACCTCTGACTTTATCTTCAATATCGGCATGCCATAAAGGAGCGGTGACCATCTTCAACTAAAATTCTCATTTTAAACATGAAATGAATGTTACACATTAGTCTACCCCGCCCCTCCCCCTTGGTACACGCCCACAACACAAAATCAGGGTCAAAAGTGTGAAACTGCAAAAAAAAAAACAAAACAAACAATTTGGAGCTGAAAAAAATTTAAATTGTTAAAAAAAAATCTGCATGAAAACTAAAACTCTTTCAAAATAAAAAAAATAATAATTTGTGTATTAAAACTTTTAAATTTTTTTAAATCTAAAAACGTGTGCTCTCTTCTTGTTGATTCCTCAATCATTTGCAATAAATCAGGGCTAACAACTTTCTCATCAACCACAGCTAAACTTTGTATTCACTGGTATTGCACTCATGTTGGCGCTACTGTCTTAAGCACAACGGGAGCAATTCATTTATAATCCACTGGCGCAGTAGTATGCTAGTTTTTATGATTAGTTTTTTCTTAATTTGCTCTTCCTCCATGTTTCTTCTTCCAGACGGTTGACATTCACAAGGAGAAGGTAGCGAGGCGGGAGATTGGCATCCTGACCACTAATAAAAATACATCTCGCGCTCATAAAATTGTAGCTCCAGCCAATCCAGAGAGGCCAGTGCGCTACATCAGGAAGCCTATCGACTACAGTGTGCTGGATGACATTGGCCATGGAGTCAAGGTAGGCAGAGTAATGAGGAAGGAATGTACTAACATCCATTTATATGCACTCAAGTGTTTGCAGCATATACCACCTTTTCTATTTTACTCTTCATCTTTTTGATGTATTACAAGCATGAGTAAACTCTTAATGGAAATAGAAATTGCATGTTTATGTGTATAACTGAGTGATAATAGCCACAGTTTTCCTCTAAGCATGTACAGTGTGCACGTGTAAATGAATGGCTTTTATTTAGGATAAGTAGTAAGACTTATCTAGGCATTGTGCTGTCACAATTATATCTTTAACTGCGCTCCTCCTCCTCCTCCTCCTCACTGTCCTCACTTTTTCTGTCCATCTTTATTTCAGCTCTTCTTCATCTGTATTTCTGCCCTGTGTTTCTAATGGCTGCTGGTATTTGCATGGCACTGTTGCACTGTGACTAACCTTTAGACTACCCTGTCTCTTCTTTTCTCTTCCATTTGCTGTCACTGGCATATTAAGTGGTTGTTGAGGTTCAAGGTAAGGATGCACGAAACACCTACACAGATTAGAAGTGTGTGTGTGACAAAAGAAGGAAATTGTGCAATGTGGAAAATGCTATTAGAAAAGCAATAAATGCAGTGATGATCTAAGAAAGTGCAGTGGTCAACAAACCAAGCAGTAAAATGTACTAGAATCAGCTTACTCTTCCTACACTCAGCCCCTTTTTTTCATGCCAATCAATTTTCACCTGATCATAAAAACCTATTGAATGCTTAATAAGTTCTCATGTAAAAATCATAGCAGCCTGGTTATTGAGTTCTGTGCCTTTCTAAATGTATTATTTAGTGCACAGCCTGACTGCTGTCCAAACGTGAAGTGACAGCTAGTGTTGGAACATGTTCGAATGAGTCCTGAAGGTCTTAAAGGACTTGCTGCTAATATCATTCTACCCAGTATCATAGGACACGGTCAGAGGTGGACTCTAGGACCTGATGTTTTAAAGCTGTTTTAACAGAAAGGGGTGAGCTACACAGGGGTAATTGTTGTTTTGGCTAGCTAGTGATATGTTGGCTTTGTGAAAGGGCTGAGCTGAGTGCTGAGCATTAACACTGTGTTTGTTCTCACAGGTGAATGGTCAGCCCAACATGAAACTTGGAGGGGGTCTGTCTCGGTCCAACCCTCCCACACAAAAACCGCCCAGCCCTCCGAGGGCAGGGAAGGGCATCTTGGGGTATGTACACAGCCTAGCACCAATTCTCCCACATGTGTATCTTCTTTCCCTTAGTAGTATTAACCTTGACTTATCCTTTGTGCTTCCATTGTTTAATATAAGTGAATTTTTGGTGTATTTCTTGGAACTTGTGTATTTTTTGTCTTTTTTTCCCTGAATATGTATGTAGTATGGCCTCCATGTTATACAAATCCAAGTTGTGACGAGGCATTAAATGTAAACAAAAAAAAGAATGCACTTATATGCAAATCTCATAACCCCATATTTTTTCTCAGTAGAACATATAAAACGTAGCAGATGTTTAAACTGAGACCGTTTTCTATTTCATGAAAAATATTAGCTCATTTTGTGGAAAACGGGACCAGATCATGTTTACGTGTTTTCACTGTGTAACAACCTCAACAGTCTGTAAACATCTGGAAACTAAGGAGACCAGCCGATTTCCCATTCTGGTCTGATAGAGGGCTCTAGCTGCTGAGAGAGCTGGGTCTTCTTTCTCCTATTTTTTGTTTCATGATACACAAAATTTATTTAGTCTAGACTTCAGCGATTGTTGATATCAGTACTGGTTTTCTGCCTTGTCTCTTGTGCAAAGAGATTTCTCCAGATTCTTGCCTTCTTTAATGACACACATACTATAAATCAGTGTTTCTCAAACTGTGGTATGCGTACCACTAGTGGTACTTGAGCTCTGCATGGTGGTATGTGGGAAATGCCCAATTTTTTTTTAAAGATTAAACAATATACCATTGTGGAGGTATGCAAAGATGACAGAGTTCCCGAGGCTCTTCTGGGAGCCGGAGTCAACCAGAAAATGTATTCCCGAGCGTGAGTCCTCTCTGAAGAGCAACCTTTCCTATCACCGGTTGTGGCCACTACAGTGCGCTGGTGGGCTTGTTTCCCTAGGCCTTAAAATTGTAAAAGCAGCACGGTGCTGTCACGCTGATGGTAAAAACAGCCCTTTTCTGCGGTGCTGCAATCCCAGCCACCATCAATGAGTCGGAGGCTACTGGAAGAATCATTTGGGAACTATCGCCTGGATGCTGAAGCTCCTAGTAGCCTGGAGAATGCGATCCGCTTATCCTGCGAGTGAGCGCTAATCCTTTGCGGCCAGCAGTGGGGAGTTGGCAAGGCTAGCTCGCACCGACAACTGTCGAAAGAAGACGTAAATGAAGAGGAATCCGCCGTCATCCTTTCATAGCAAGGACAGCGTGCTCTCTGTGAGCTCGAGAGCAGTACCATCACCCGAGAAATCAGGCCCGAGAAACAGGAGTTTCTTAAAAGTGAGCTTTAAAATGAGTAGTGATGATGAAAACCGAGAGAGGCCGACTGGGGTGACTGACTTTTTAAGGGGCTTGTTCAGATTTAATAGAACAAAATACAAAGCATTAAAACAACACAACAGCCTTAATAAACAGAGTGGTTTGGACCCAGAAGCAGGTTTCATCATGTCATCACTTAAAGACCAGATATTCCACCTGTTGTGAATGTTTTAATGCAGTACAGTTATTATTATTATTATTATTATCACTTGTCACATCCTGTTTATGACAGTTAAAATAAATAACATTCATATATACGAAATAAAATTGTCTGTGTAAACTGTATGTGGTGTTATATAGGCCTATACTACTGTATTTGAGGGTGGTACTTTAAGAGCCGTATATTTCATAAGATAGTACTCATTATGAAAAGTTTGAGAACCACTGCTGTAAATGATGAGCTACTCAGTCTTTGTAATTTTACGTTAAAGAAGATTATTTGGAAACCCTAACCTGCCCATCGTTACGTCTGAGAAACTCTACCTCTCTAAGATGTTCTTTTTAGTCCCAAGCATGTTATTGACCTGTTGCCAATTAACCTAATTAGCTGAGAAATATTCCTCCTGTTTTTTTCCTTACTACTTTTGTTGCCCCCCCACCCCCACCCCACTGCTCAGAAACATGTTATAGACAAATGTAGTGATTTCATATTTTTCTCCTTCATATGCCCTGTTGTGAATAAAATATTGGTTTGAGATTTGCAGATTATTGCTTTCTGATTGTATGTGCATTTTATGCAGCATCCCAACTTCTGTTAAACTGGGTTTATGCAACTTTACTGTAAATATAAATGGACTGATAAGATAAATCTGCTCTTACAGATGTGTTGTTTTCTGAACTCACTTTGAGATAAGTCGTGTGCATGTGTGAACCTGCTGCAGATTTTGTGTTTGTATCTTGTGGAAGGATGGAGCGTCCTGCCGCAAGCTTATTACAGATTTGACCCGGCAGTAGGGAATGACACACACACACACACACAGAGTAAAATGCAGTGCTCAGAGGAATAACGTCATCCGTTGTGAAAGCTTGTTGTGTTCTCTCCCCTCAAACATCTAGGTCACCCAGCTGTAGCCCTCCTTTCTCTCTCCTTATCTTCATCTTGATTTCACTCTTTTCTCTCTCTTTTCTTACTTTCTCACTCCTTAGTCCTTATTTATTCTTTTTGTCTTACTTTCTCTGGGTCCAGTTTTCTCGGGTTAATATCGGGCGGTCCGATGCCATTTTTAGTTATTGTTTGTTGTTTTTAAAAGAAAGGTGTGACATTTTGAGAAAGATTGTTATCACATTGTCTATATATGCCTGTAGATATTCATAATCTGATACTCTGAGCAAGTATATGTAACCAATAGAGTTGGTGAGCTAGCTGTAGGCCTGGTATTTGCTGGGATGTACATTTACTGTATGTACTGATTAAAGGAAGGTGTGCTGAATTAGCTAGCACAACACACATAAGCGTATATACCATAGACCATATAAAAGATGGATGTAACCACTCTGATTTTGCCTATTGATTTTTGACCCAACATTGTGAGGCTTTAGCGTGACAGTTTCGACCTTCCACCATGCTTGTTCTTGTATTTGGATTAATATGATGGAGTGCTTATTAGCTAATTAGTAGCTAACACTAGGCAGTATGAAAGATGGCTATAGCAATTATGAAATTCATTCATCTTGACCATCACCCTCTTGGTTTTGTGATACTTAACAAGCGAGGTGTGGCCGTTACCATGAAACCACTTACTCACTAGCTAACAACTTGTCAGTCACATGTTGCTAACCAATAAATGTTTCCTACTTTCTAAAACTCTTTTGGTTGTTGTCTCCACAGTCTACTATAGGACCATTAGCCTTTTTCTAACCACAGGTATCGTCCCCTGGTGGCCAAAAATAGGATGCACTTTTGTATTTATGTATTTTTTTGGAGACTTGGAAGCTACATCCATATAAAAATTGAATTTACTAAACCACACGCTTCTTGGAATGTCCACATCAGTTACTGTGATGTTGGTGGGTTATTTCCATGAAAATACTCCACAAGGCATCAACAGCAGTAACACACCCAAGAGCTCCAGATCAGTGACTCCATTTAGAGGAGCTAACCTACGTGGTGCATTACCTTATTACAGTATTTATTGCAATACTTTGATTATCTGTGTGCAGCAGGTAGGCTGATAGGTGGCCAATCTGTGTTGTCTGCTGTGTTGCTTCCTATTTCCTGTAACCTGCTGATCAGCCACCTGTTGGTACCATGTTGAACAGCACGGCAGGATTGTTTCCCCGCTGAAAGAGCACTGACTAGCCAAAGATCATCACAAGCCTGCAAACAACCCGTAATGCAACACAGTCTCACAATCTCTGATACGTTACTGCTGTCTCATTTCATAAGCAACAGTGAAGTTCTCTGATATTTAAATAATTTCACTTTCTAAAGCTGATGTCCAGAAGTCTGACATTTGGTACAGTAAGACAACAAATAAGAGGAGCGTGTTTGTGTTCCTAAGAATGGGGGAGCAGAAGCAGCTCAGCAGTTGGCTGGAACTTTGAGTTGACTGGAGCTTTGGTGCACAAGCCAAATGTCTGTCCACACACAAACACTAACACACACACACACACTAACACAAATGTGTGTGGAGAGACGAGGAACAAATCACAGCAGTGAGCTGGCGTAATGCTGTAATCAACAGGCCTTCTGACGACTCACAGTCACATAAACAACAACCCAGACGATTCAGAGAGTTTTCACCTTCTAAGTTTACTGTTCTTTCTTTAGAACCAGTGTTAATCTGATTGGATTAGCACTGAGGGTTTTAAACCTGGTGGAATAACAGAATCTTTTGCAGACATTAGAATAGACATTAATGAGAAACCATAATAGTCCAAATAAATGGCTATAAATCTTAGAAATAATGCAGTCTCCTTCTTTTGTGGGAACAGTGTGTCTGTCTTGTGTTATGTTTTTCAGTAAGTGACATTTATTGTGCTGATCCAGGGGCAAACTGACCCCTCCTTGGCTTCACTCTGATTTAGTTCAGTTTTTTCTTATCCTCTATTGGCGTTCATTCGTCCTTATTCTCTACATACAGCTCTGTGACGCTGGAGGAATTGTATTTCTCTAAAAATACACACTGGCCTTTGAACATGACCTTTACTGATTGTATTCTTTTTATTCCACAGCAGGAAGGAGGCTATAGCTAGCTCACATTTGATGCAGAAATAAGCTGTACTTGCATATCACTACTGATGCTTTAAGTGTGCTCGTGGCTATTTAATGTCACTTTCAGGAGAGATCCTTTATCACCAGAATCAGATTTCTCTCCCCATTAACCCTGTCTTCACCCTTACGTTTTGCATGTACAGGAAGAACTCCCCTTACAGGACACTGGAGCCTGTGCGGCCCCCTGTTGTACCCAATGATTATGTCTCCAGCCCTACCAGAAACAATATGGCAGGGGGACAGCTTCCAAGTCCGGCCCGCACCGCTACCCTCAACCATCGACCCCGAACATACAGGTATCCGGGTCCGTGGGTAAACGTGGCCTGCTAGAATGAGATTTCAGAGCTTTTCCTTTTCCCTGATGGAAATGCTTCTGCTGTTTTTCACTATCTCTAAATTTACAAAGCTTTGAAAAATTTGCTGGGGTTTTTTTGTGGGTTTTTTTTTTTTTGTTTGTTTCGACATTTTT
>VUQR01036436.1:29320-41378 GCA_015108515.1 Hemichromis elongatus
AATATATGTTTAATTCTTTGGCGGTGTTTACGTGTTAATCTCACAGACAGCATAAAAAATGGACGTAGCCACTATGTCATCCCCATTTCTGAGCATTTTGGACATCTCTGTGTTTTTGATAAGAGTATGAGCGGTCAAGGGGTGAAGCGGACTCTCACTTTCTAATAACATGTGATGGACAGGTGCTTAGCCAATGAACATAATCCTCTGTTCTGACACTTAAAATGGTCATAATTTACAAAGTGAGTTTCATTGTGTACTAGTCATTAGCTGTGTCTAAATTCAGAGGGTGCATCCTCCCCTGTACTGGGCCTACGCGGTCTACGTGGGCCGGGTCCTCCGAAGGCCAGGTAGGCCTGAAGTGAGCGTCACTGAAAATGGACGGTCTAGCCGTCAGATTTGCATCACCAGCTGTCTCGGTGGAGTTTAATAAACTCATCCCTGTGCTCCTCGCTATCTAAAATATAACAGAACATTGGAGTAAATTCTCGACTATCTCACGCTTTGGTTTAATCAGTTTTCTGTTGGATGTTTATTCAGCTGTAATCTCAGCCAAACCAATTTACTCAGAAACAAATAAAACATTGAAAAAAAAGCCAAACAATTTTAACCCTGAGTAGCGATAGACTAGGGGGGTCTGAAAACGATGTGCCGGGAGTTCGCTGTTCTTGCCGGCTCTAGTGAGCCTTGAACCCCCGGCTAGCTAACAAGCTGGTGGGTAACAGACGTCTTTGAAAACGCGGAGCAAATATGTGATGTGATGATAAATCGAACAGATATTTGAAATTAAAACGGCTACATTCTCACCTGAAAATATCTTAAAAGTTTATTTTGTAACCCAGAGAGCGTAATAAGAGTAATATTAAAACTAAGTAGTTGCCGCCATTGTTGGAAACTGGAGATGGCTGGGCTGCGCTATGAATTCTGGGACATGGTGGGCCACAAAGGATACCCCCGACTCATCCTTTAAATCTGGGGAAAAGGAAGATGCATTTGTCGGCCGCAATTGGAGGAGTCCATGACTTTGGACAGCCTTCGTCGTGTCGCTGTGATGTAATTGGCCTACAAATGTGGCCTCAGGAGGATGCAGCCTCCGAATTTGGACACAGCATTTGAGCCACAGAGCAAGAAGGAGATGTATGGTGGTTTTCTTGTAGACTTCAGTACAGCCAGTATGCTTTCTGCAAGCACAAGAGTTTCCCTCTGGTTGTCTGTAAAAAGAATGCAGGTTGACGTTTTTAGACCCAGAATTTACGTTCTTGTTATGCTGTCTGTGGTTGCTCTAAAAGGCACCCTTTGTGGTAATTGTGCAGCGCTGATGTAGCATTTTAAAAATGAATACACAAAAGTATAGATTATTTAGAGCCTGGCTCTGTTTTGTGCAAACACAGCTCTGCCTCAAATTATTCCCAAGTCCTTCCCATCCAGTCACCACCTTCAGCTCGGTCACTCTAAAACTGATCACATTGCATGTGTTGTGTTGATGGTTTCATTGCTCCTGGAATGATGTTAGCTCTCTCTCATTCTGCTGCTGTTTTTCTTCTCATCTTCATCAGCGAGCCATCCTCTTCCCCTCCTGCCTTTGCCTTTAATATGAGTTTGCTTTTATCTGTCGCTCTTTTTATACACGTTTTGAAAAATTATGACTGATTAGGCTGTCACTGTTTTGTATTCACTTTTTTTTTTAATTGTTTACATTTTGTGGAGTGTAAAAATTGAGCTGTTTTTTTGTTGACTATGTAATTTCGTAAAACACTGAAATACTACACATCAAGATTTCTTGGTCTACAAGTTCAAATGTCTTTCTTTTGTAAATGTGATATTTAACGTTGTTATAAAGCAAAAAAAATAAGTTCCTCACAGCAGAATTACTCATTAGACTTTCTGCTCATTAAATCCAGTTCCAGGTTGTGAGGCAGAGAAATCTGCTCTTATCAAGTCTTTTGTTTCATTCATTCATTCTTATTAGCAAAGACGAGCATGTACAAAACATCCAGTTAGAAGCTGATGTAATGTGACTCCTGTTTGCTGCTTTATTAGTGTTGGTGTTGTAAATGGCCTGCCAGGCCAAAGGCCAGAGGGCGCAGGGTGAGATGGCGAAGGTTGGAAGTAAGAAAGAAAGTCTTCTTTAAAGAAAAGTCTCAAGAAAGAATAAAATAGAAATAAATAGCATAAATATGAAACTATATTGGACCTGTATTATTGGTGGGCTGATATTAGCTATTTGCATTCATAATGGCAGAAAAATTAAAGGTAATAAAAGCAGCGGCTTTGTGTAAATTGTTGAGATTTAAGGTAACACTTTGGCCCCAAAATAGATAATGTGAAATTGAGCAGGGACCAAAACAAACAAAACACGATAAAACACACTCTGTAAAGATGTAAAAAAAAATTTGTTTTTTTTTTGTTTTTTGTGGTATTTGGACTAAAGATAAATAATGTAAATATGATTCCTGTCCTTTATTCCTTTCTGGCTCATTTGTGACCGTATCACAGGCCAGACCTTGAAAATCACTCGTCTAGACGACGTGTTTCCTGCAGGAAGCCAGATTCACTACTGAGCCAAATGTAGGCTTGCTGCAGGCCATGTGTGCCCAGCTGTCATCATGTAGGAGACGGCTCAACTCCTTTTTATCTGTGTAGTTTCAAATTTTCCTCTCATGAAAAGCTGTTTTTATTACAGCTATGTAACAACAAAAAGTTGAAACTGTTTTCTTCAGCATTGTTGAAGCATTTTGATAGGATATAATTTCAAGTGTGAACGTCCTGGTAGTATGACTTTTGGTTTATTATAATTGTGACTCAGGAACCATTCAGGTTCTGCCAGAGCTTTCTTCCTGTTAAAAGGGATTATTTTCTTTCCTGCTGTCACAAAATGCTTACTCATAGGGGGTCTGATTGTTGGGGTTTTCATTTTAGAATGAAAATATAAACTTAAACCTAAACCTGAACATTTGTAGGGCTTTCCACACATAGAGTGCAATGTTCTATCACACAGTTTACACCAATGAATTTTTAAAGACATACTTAGATTAAGTTTGCTATAGTCTCTCCTTATAGGTAGCGTTTAAGTGCAGTCAAAATTAAACCGAATGTGGTTTTTTTTGTGACTTTCATGAGTCAAGTCAAAGAACTTTATGATGTGAACATCTGTTTGAGAGATTCCTGTTTCTTTTCCATGCGTGCCACAGATAATCTTATCCTTATCCTGTTGGTCACAGAACCTGCTGTAGTACTGGTGGTGAGGTGAGGCATTTGACATTCAGCTTGAATGCTTTTATCAGAAGAATCATGAAATTAAAGGTTTGATAGGAGATTATTTGGCCTGGCAGCTCAGTGATTCTGGTACTTTACCAATTTGGAACTGGATCCAAGTGGGAACACATCCCTATGCCAGGACACTGACTTCCCCCACTGTGTGTGTGTGTGTGTGCGCGCAGTGGTAGCAGTGGAGGCAGCCATCCCAGCAGCAGCAGTCGGAGCAGCAGTAGGGAGAACAGCGGCAGCGGCAGTGTAGGCATTCCCATCGCTGTGCCCACACCCTCTCCACCCTCCACCTTCCCAGGTAACACACAAAAATATACACATACACCTCCGTGCTACACATCTGCCCACCATTGCTCCAGTTCTAACTGGACTCTTTCTATTTACATTTTATATTTTAAAGTCATTCTAAATTATAAACCATATTAAGAGCTTAATTTTTGAGTGTGATGTAATTTCTCCGTTTGACATTCAGCTGCCCTGCTGTTTTGCTTTGTCACTCACTCCCTCCTCTAAGCTTATTTCCTAACTCCTTCCTCCTTTCCATCCTTCCTTTTCTTCTGCCTGAAGTTTCCCCGACTGCCGGACCTGCTAGCTCATCCTCCACCGCCCCTAACTCCTCCCCTTCCCCCTCCCCAACTCCTTCCTCCTTCTCCTCCTCCTCCTCCACCACAACCTTAACACAACCCAACGCACCTCTGCCGCCGAGCTCACCTTCTCAACACGCCAACTCCCCTCCCCAAGCAAACTCGCAAGCAAATGCGCCAAACACTGGCACCTCCCCACCCTCTAACTCTTCCCCAAGCACATCCGAAGTCCAATCGGAGCTGCTTCCCCCTGCCCCTCCACCTCCACTTTCCTCCTCCTCCTCTTCTTCATCACCTACTGAAGGTGAGTTTTCAGGGACTTCTCTGCTCTCCAAACATCACCAAGTCCTCCTTTGTCTCTCTGTGTCTGTGGATTTATTCCCCACCCCAGGGAGCGAATCTTAAACTCTTTACTTCATGTTTAACACACAGAAAATTAAAATTGATTGATCACTGATTGATTGATGCACATTGCATTAAGAAAATATGAGTTCATCACGTTGGCTCTCTCTGCTGGTCAGGCCCTATCGTCCCTCAGTTCTACAGTATGAACCGGCCTCTGCCTCGACAGCAAACCCCACAGGTGGGGGGGTCGCTGCCTTACCGCCGCCCCCCATCGGTGACCGGTCAACCAATTACAACCCAGAATCAGGTCAATGGCGGTCCCTACTACAACCAGAGCCCAGGTATGCAGTGTAAAAGTAACTGGCAGTCACTCTAGCCCACATTCAGAAAGTTTGGTAAAAGTTTTGTTTTTGTGTTTGCAGCCTCTCCCCCGCCCCCCTCCCTGCTTCAGTTCACCCCTCAGCTTCCTCTGATGGGGTTTGTAGCTCGAGTTCAGGAGTCCAGTGAGTATTAATCTGGATTTTCTTTTGAGTAATTTATCAGAGAAATGTTGCTGCACATCATTTTTCTTTCGAACATCTGTGTGTCAAAACGGATGACATCATCACCTTTTGAGCCCAGATTCAGTTTTGGTTGTGTAAAGTATCCCCAACCTCCAGTTTCAGATGCACCTCCTCCCCTGCAGCCTGCCACTGAGAACCAAGTAGCGCACGAGGAGCCCCTGCCCACTCCTCAGCCAGCTGAGGATGCGCATGAAGAGGAGGACTCAGCAGTAGTGGAGTATAATGACCCGTATGCTGAAGAAGACCCACCGTGGGCCCCCAGGAACTACTTAGAGAAAGGTACACCACAGGAATACACAGAGGCAGCAAAGTACTTGCAGTTTGGATTGTTTATGAGGTTGTCTTAGATCACTCCATCAGTGTTCTTTGAATTAGCTGCTCATATATGTAGCCTCAAACTGTGTCTCTGGGTAGAACAACACAACTCGGATTCAAGGTTGTCTACCTGAAAAACATAATTCCCCCAGTTTTCCCCCAAAAATCTAACTTAAGTCAGGTATTAATGTCTTTTATACTGATTAACTGCTTTGGATATTGTTAGATTAGTTTTTGCTTAGTCACAGGGGTGAGCAGTTATATATAAATATATTTTTTAGTTTCCATCTGTAGGTGAAAAATGAAACGCATTTTATTACATTTACTGCACCGCTTTTGGTGAAATGACTGCTATTTAATAATCAGATTTGTGTGTGTTTGACGCCCTCCAGTGGTGGCCATCTACGACTACACGGCCGACAAGGAGGACGAGCTGTCGTTCCAAGAAGGAGCGATCATATACGTCATCAAGAAGAACGAGGACGGCTGGTATGAAGGGGTGATGAACTCGACCACCGGTCTCTTCCCTGGAAACTACGTAGAGTCCATCATGCACTACGCTGACTGAGCCAAAAGTGTCTGTCATCACAGCCGCAGTTAAGAACAGGAAGGGAACATGTGACCCAGTTCCACGTTGCCGTTTGTCTCCTTTAAATTCACACTAATTGGTCACGAGAAAGTCAGAGTTTGTGAAAACAAAAATGACCACTTACTCAATAACAGGCTTTACTTTAGTAATTCAGGACTGAGAGCTGTTTCACGTGTGACATATTCATTTAAAATCACCTGAGACCTTTCTACCTGCATGTATAAAGTCAGTAAAGTTTTTTCGGTATCTTTATGTCGACCCAGTGTAATTCAAAGAAGTGATGAAATGTGGTACTGTCCAGCCACTACTACTACTACACACAGTTTAGAAGAGAACATTTTAGTGGGACCTGATGGTACACGTGTTGTCACACATTCAGGGTGTGACTGTCGCACTTTAGTTCTTCCACGTCTCCTATTAAACTTAAAAATAAACACTTTGAGTCATAAAAATGCGTGTATGCTGCAGAACTGATAATTGCCCTACTGATCAAAAGAAATGACTTTACAAAGAAGATCATGAGTAGGACAAATTGTTTTCATTTTTTTTAATCACAAGAAATTGATTTTGAGATCTTGACATGTGAAATTTGTTTTCTTGTAACACGTGTTGCGTGGAAAGAGAACTTTTCCATTTCTTACACAGATGTGAAACAATTTAGTATGAATTGTGGTTAAATGTCCATAAATGTTTTTAGAAATCATAGACATGATCACAACAGAGTGACTCTTATAATAGTAGAGCTGAAAATCTAGATAAAAGCCAGTGATGTTGATTCAAGTGGACACTGTAGTGTGGAAGCGGTAAAACCTAATCCCGCACGACCTTTAATGGTGCCAATTTGCCAAAAAAACCCAGTCCTAAGAGCCTTATCTGCCAGTGAGATAAAAGAAGGTGTTCTCTGAGCGAGGAGATAAACCTGAGATGAAGAGAAAAATAAAAGTAAACACTGCAAGTCAGAAAGGTTTTTATGTTAAACAAAGCGAACAGTACAAAGCTCTTCAGTAACACTAAACTCAGTGAAGTTGTGTGAGTGACCTTTTCGTAAGTTGATTGGATGCCATCCTGCCCTCGTCACGGACAGTATTCAGTGAAAACTGAGCTTCTGTCTTCATAGAAAGTTTCTTTGACGTCACACATCCTGCTGTGATGTGACGCCTGTAAGTGGAACTGTTTGTTTTAAAGTTGCTGAAATCTTCTTGTTATTTCTGTTGAATGAAGCTGCCAAAGGCAGTTCTGGCTGATATAAATGTATGTGTGTAACTAAACTAACATTTTATCTCATCCACAAGAAAACTGATCAATCAGCGAGATCAGACCAGGCAGCAGAACTAAGCTCTCCTGTGTCCGACCTCATCGTGGTTTTGTTGTCGTGTAGTAAAGTGGACCTGATCTAATCGCCAGGAGGAGATTCTGGAGCTGTTAGCAGTTTTTTGGGGTTTTTTTATTAAAGTTTACAGTGTGTTTGCCTGCATGCCTGATATATAATGGACATTTTAATTTGCCATATTCTTTGTATTCTTTCCTTCTGTACTTTTACCAGCTTGCTTTATGGTGTCTGTTTGACCAGCTGGAGGTTATGATGTTTCTGTGCAGTTTTTGCTTGTAATCGCCCTTTAACTGAAGTCCTGTGTGCTCGGACGTAAGACCGACTCTCAGAGAAAGGTGGATATTTTTGTGCCATATGTGTGTGTGCAGAGTCGTGAGCACGTGTGTGTGAGAACCAGTATGAACCAAATGTTCCCTTGTTGACTGAAGTGACTTTGGACCTGAAAACAGTGTGTCCTTATTGTGCAGTGTAACGTAAGAGGTGTTTTACCACAGAAACCAGAGTATGCCAAATTAAATAACAAATAAGATGAGAAACACTTTTACCCCTATAGATGTTTCAGTTGAAGAAAACGGTTTTTTTCTTGATGCTCTTAGGGTAAAGACTCTTATGTGGCTGCAAATAATTATTTTAATACTTACAAACCAAGCTGACATTTTCAGATAGCAATAACTGCATTTATTTATATATCTATGTACTTTCAAGTATAAGCACAAAGTGCTGTCCAGATTAAAATGAATACAAATCATCAGAAAGAACAGAAGGTGTAGTGTGAAGCAGCACACAACCCTCTTGGAAAAGATTAAAAAAAATCTGGTGTAGGTTCATATGTGAACACAAATATGATAGTTATGTTTTTAAACATCAAAAAGGGTTTTCGGTCACCAGCCTTCAGACACAATGTCGTTAACGTCTTTGAGCTGCTGAAAACTTTGGCTCACTCTGGTTTTTGTTTGGCTGCAATATCCCTTTAAAGTGTGGACTTAAAAATGAGATGAACTGTGAAATGTTATGGACCGCTTCTCCAAGGCCTTTTTTTTTTTTTTTTTCGAAATCAGGAATCTCTTTCATTCCCCTCAGTGCAGTCATTAACCTCTAAACAGCACAATTCTGGGTTGAGATTCACAAAATATTTTAAGTTGAATTTCACCACCCGCCCCAAAACACTACTGCCCCCAAGTGGCAAGGCTCTCCTATGTTGGTAATAATTTTAATAAATGTGAGCACAAGAGAAAGGAAGACTCCCTACAATCAGTTGAAACATTAAGTTATTTATTCCTTCATATACCATTTTTGTCATTCATATTGTGTCACTTTGTATGTCCCTCACGATTTTCCATTGTCACCCCCTCCCCTCTGCTACACCTCCAGGCGCACTCACACACACCCAGACAGAAGGTTGGTGGAACACCATGTGCCACCCAAATATTTTTAGTGGCTCCCATATGGCCACTCCGATGAAAAAATTGTGGACGTGCCCCTGCTGAATTGCACTCTACACCTTAGAGTTTCTTATAGGAGCTGTGGTTTCTCTTTGGATCATTGCTTTCATTTTATTTCTCCCATCTCATTCTTCGGGATCTTCCTGAAAGAACAGGCCTCGGGAGAAGCTTTCTCCTTTCCAAAGTGAACATGACTGAAAGCACAATGTTTTTTTGTTAAAATATAAATGAAAATATTAAATAAATGTCTTAACAATAAGCATGTGCTACTGCCGTGTATTGATCCTAGACTGGATTGTAGAAACTACGTGCAAAAGAGTTACGGGTTTGGTTTTTTTTTCAAATGTAAAGATAATAAATAATAATTAAATACGTATGCTCACGAGAACTGACAATATTTAAAAATATTCAACAATTCGCTTAAAGGTTTAAAAAAACGCAATGAAAGAACACTTTTAAGTCTATTGCCAATGGTCATTTTATTTTGACAGAACAAAACACCGGAAATGGCAACGCAAGGCCTGATGGGTAAAGGGAAAAGCGCTTTAGCTAGTTAAACTAATATACCACTATTTTATGGTCAGTTGTAGCTTTAAACGTGACTTTTATTGGATCACGCTTTATATTTTCGAGTCTAAAATTGCTGCGTTCCTATAGATTACTTTAATCATTATGTGAAGCGTTTAAATGCGTATTTTAAGAGGAAGTGAAACGCCACTGTACTAAACGACATTACCCATAATGCACCTCAGTTTGACCGACGTACTTTGGAGAATTTAAACTGCTAATACTTCGGATACCAACTCTCAACAGTCGTGAAAACACTTGGACAAACTTGGATGTTTCTATCGGTTAATGTTTTGTTAGTTTTTGTAAGACTGTTATGCAGTCTCCGCGCCGGCCGGGGTGGAGTTTATGGGGCGGAATATTTGGTATGGCTATGAAATTGCCGCTTTATGTCAGTTAGCTAGTGAAGCTAACTCGTTTGATTATTTTCATTCTGTTGCCTTTCTGATTTCCTCTTCAAATATGAATTAAGCACACCCAGTTTGTCGCAGGGATGCTGTATTTGCTATATTAGCTATTTAAAGAGAAAGAAATAGTCTTGTAAAGGTTCCGCCCAAGCAGAAAAGATTTAGGTGAGGAAACCATGACACTCGCTCCGAAGGAACTGTCCAACCTACTGAGCATCATCTCGGAAGAGGCTTGCACCAACTCCTTCGAGAGCCTCTCCACTCACTTCCATCATTACTTCGGGAAAGCGGAGCACTTCAGGGTGGGCTCGGTGTTAGTCATGCTCCTGCAGCAACCGGACCTACTGCCCAGCTCCCCGCAGCGGCTCATCGCACTCTACCTGCTGTGGGAGATGTACCGCACCGAGCCACTGGCCGCTAACCCTTTCGCCGCTGTTTTCGCGCACTTGCTGAACCCTGCACCTGCCGGAGAAGAGCAGGAGAAGGTGCTGTCCGGTAGGTCTCCCTGTGAAAACGCTTTTTCCTGACTTTGATTATTTCACCAAGTAAGAAATCAGCCAGGCCTTAAATGAGCAGATCACTACCCAGATACAAAGTAGCAGCAATGAATAAGCTTTGATACGAAGTTGAGGTTTTCTATGAAGTTAAATTCAATATTTGGGTTTTAGAAAACAATAGTTAAAGAATCTGAGTCTTCAGGTTGTAAAAGTGATAACTTATCAAGACTTTAGGCGTCTTACATACTAGACACAAACGAGCGATGTGTCTCTGTGGCACATAGTGCTTTGACGGACCACAGCCTTATGTAATGTTGTCTCTATATATGAGTAAACTTTCTCATTTCAGACAAAATTTTATGGTTCAGTTAAACATTTGCCCCGGGATCTTGTTGAAAAACACCCAGTAACACCGTCATTCTCAGTGTGACTGTGTAACATGATGATTGAGGGCATCAGAGAGTATAAAGTGTATAAAGTCTTCTCTGTTTCGTGTCCAGGGTTCCTGCCGCCCATCACCCAACCTGAGAAGTTCTTCCTGTCCCAGCTGATGTTGGCACCTCCCAGGGATCTCTTCAAAAAGACACCCAGACAGGTGTCCTGCATGGATGTCGGCAACATGCCCCAGTCTGTAGACATCAGCGGGTTGCAGCTAGCGTTGGCAGGTCAGTACCCACTCATCCAGGAATTATCTACTGACTGAAAGTGTGACTGGTCAAAACTGTGACTTGTTTACACCGCTTTGTTTTAAAAGACAATTTTTTCTTTATTAGTTTCCAGTACTGGACCTGATATAGAACAGTGGTACATCTAATCTGTATACTTCGATCCTCTTATGTTTGTGTCTTATGCACTGTCTTTGTCTTTTTGTTGTTTAGAGCGTCAGTCAGAGTTGCCCACTCAGAGTAAGGCCAGTTTCCCAAGCATTCTCAATGATCCAGACCCAGACTCATCCAACTCAGGATTCGACAGCTCTGTGGCCAACCAGATCATAGAGTCTCTTGTCACAGGCCCGCGCCCTCCACTGGAAAGTAAGTGTTATTGATGATGATTTGTTTGTTTTTCAAAAAAGGCTTTTGTTATGCAGAAAACAAAGAACATTAAAAGGGATTCTAGGATTGACCCCGTTTTTGGGGGCTGTGGAGGGGAGGTCACCACGGCAGGTCATTGTGTTCCATCTCTTTTAAAATGATCAAACGTGCCACAAAGACCCTGAGTCAGTGATTATACTGTGTGTGTGAAATTTGCCAAATGAAGAGTCTTATCATGTTTCTCATCACTAAATCAAAGTTGGGCTGGTTATTCACTTCTAGCTTACAAGACAGGCGCTGTGTGAATAAGGAGATCACAGATCACACAAGTGAACTTTTTGGTTTGCTGGCAGTTTTGTGGGTTTTCAGCTGTCGAGCGCACAGAAAAGTACATAAGTACAAAAACTACATGTCTTCTTTATGTTCATCCGTAAGTCAGATGAAGCAGCATGGTCACACAGGAACCTGAAAGTCTCACTGATGTGTGTATCAGAGCTTCAGCTCTCTGTCGTCGTGTCTCATTATTACAATGTTCATATCCTGAGACACAATGATTAACGCTTTAAATACAAGAATTTTAAAGCTGACACACATGTAGCCATTGTTACGACCCGGCTCAAGAGCTGCAACATAAACAAGGAGACGAACACAAGGGTGTAGGTGAGAAGAGGTTTTAATCTTAAAATGCATAGCAGGGTGGCTAAAATGGCTGGTACCACCAACAGCTCGGCTAGTGAGGCTTTTTGAAAAGACTGCCTCAGGTATCCTTTTAGCCACACCTCACTAGGTGTGGTCAATTAGCAACAGCTGAACCCACTGACACAATTAGGGGCTGCAGAGGGATGTAACACCTCCTCCCTCAAAAGGGTTCCTCTAGGATCCCTAAAAGAATTCAAAGCCCATCTGAAGCCTTCTGGACCTTCCATCTCCCTCCCAAACCTGAAAGAAAAAAAAAAAACTAGGAGGCACAGTGTTCCATTTTTGTTGGTATTCCTGAACATGGATGCCACACTGAGCACACAAAAAGTAACTTGTGACCAACACAAAGGAGTACAACAGTCAAACACAAAAAGATTATTCAGTCTGCTACAAAAACAAAATGAGAGCAGCCAAATAATCAC
>VUQR01036438.1:14592-41006 GCA_015108515.1 Hemichromis elongatus
CTTAAAATTAAGAATTTAAAAAAAAAAAACAAATAAATGAAAAAAAAAAAAAAATAACAAATACGACAGCAAAACTTTTATTTTATTTTTATGTTACTATGTATTTATGTCCTTAAAAAGGTACTTTAAGCCTAAAAGACTCTTGGCTTTATAATAGGTTAAAGCCAACATATTAGCAAATATTGTCTTTTTATTAGTAGCAGTTTCTCTTAACTGATCTAATTGACCATTTAGGTCTACTTTGGGTCATCACGTTCTGAGAAAAACGATCTTGCTAGGTGACGCCTACTATGCAAGGGACATGAATCACAGATGTGTCATCTAGTAGATACTGTATGTGTCAAGCCACTCGTTGTGTGAGATAATTGGAATGTTCTCAGTATCCTTTGACATTTGAGTTTAAATGGCGCACATGGCTTAATTTAAATCCCCACTTTGGATTGCCAGTTCTTCCAATAATTCCCATGTTAACTGACCAAAGGGACAAATCACAATTTAATGTCACCTCAGTCTCCAAGGGTGCAAATGCACCAAAATGGCAAGGCCACAAGGAATCAGCGACATCTCCCAGAGTCGGCGTCTGTGGGCTGATCAATCACGCTGTCAATCTAAATGTGGTTTACTGCTCCTCCCGCTGTTGTTGCCTTTCAGGTTTACAACCGGCCGAGCTGCAGCTGAAATCCATTTTTTATCTTTTTCTGTATTTACTATAAATAAATAACTCAGATTTGAGTTTTCTTATTGCACTAAACTTTCTCATCTTTTCCACGCGTTTGAACTTTTCCCCTTCTGTCTACTCACTCCTCTCTTGCCAATGGCGATCTAATTTTGTTGCAATTTTTTATAGAAAACAAATGGAAGCCAGCAGCTCTGCCCCTGCTGCGTCCATTGTGCGTCTAATGGAAATACATAAATAGCAAAAAGAAAAGAAAAAAGAGCGAGTCTGTAAATGCAGATTTCACGTGTCTCTGTAGCTGGTGCTGACAGTGGGCCTGCTAGCTGTTGTGGTCTATCTCTACACTGTGGTGGCCTTCAACTTCTTCAGGAAGTTTTACAACAAGAGTGAGGATGAGGATGAACCAGACATGAAGTGCGACGACATGATGACGGTAAACTGGAGCTATGCTTTCTTTTTTAAGTAACAGATTCAGGCTTGCTGCTTAAAATAACCCACGAAATAATGCTCAGCCTCAGACTTCAATTAGACCTCCATGTGTGTTCCCGCAGTGCTACCTATTTCACATGTACGTAGGGGTAAGAGCAGGAGGGGGCATAGGGGACGAGATCGAGGACCCAGCTGGTGACCCCTATGAGCTCTACCGCATCCTGTTCGACATCACGTTCTTCTTCTTTGTTATTGTCATCCTCTTGGCCATCATCCAGGGTGCGTTAAAAAACAAATTCCCAATTTCAACCTTATTTATCGGAATTTAGGTGAACCCACAACATATATCCATTTAAATATTACAGTCTTTATGCTTAGGATATAGTTGTATGTCATGCTCACAGCAGTTCCTTTGTGGTTGCAGGTTTGATCATTGATGCCTTTGGTGAGTTAAGAGACCAACAGGAGCAGGTCAAAGAGGACATGGAGGTGAGATATCCTCGCACCATAACTTTCACCACTGAAGGAAGTGGCAGCAGGGGCGGATCTAGAGGAATTTTCTTAGGGTGGCACTTGCCGCCCCATGCAACCCTTCTAGATCCGCCCCTGAGTGGCAGGAGCTCTATATAAAAGATGAACTTAGCTTATAGGTCTGTGAAGTGAAGCCATTGTGGAAGTTGTCACTTTGGTGGAGGATGTTCTGTAGTTTCACGTAACAATGGTCTAAAACCTCGTTAAAAGGCGGAACATCCAGATTCCACTGAAGGTGGGTCAGCGCAGCACGTTCTCACTCCCAAAGCGTAACATTTTACGCTAGGTGACAAATCAATTCACTTCCATTTTAAATTCAATTTAAATTTTTTATAGTGCCAAATCACAACAACAGTGGCCTCAAGGCGCTTTATATTGTAAGGTAGACCCTACAATAATACATATAGAGAAAAAACACACAAACAATCATATGACCCCCCTATGAGCAAGTACTCTGGCGACAGTGGGAAGGAAAAACGCCCTTTTTAACAGGACCAGGCTCAGGGAGGGGCGGCCATCTGCTGCGACCGGTTGGGGGTGAGAGAGGGAAGACAGGATAAAAGACATGCTGTAGAAGACAGACAGAGATTAATAACAAGTGTGATTTAATGGAGACAGGTCTAGTAACACATGTTGAGTGAGAAAGGTGACTGAAACTGTCAGTATATTATGCTTCCGGGCACCCGACATGTCCCTGTATTACGAGACTGGAAAAATGAGGCAACATTTGAACCATTTGAAATTAATCTACACATGTATGTTCGTTTTACCTAAATCTCTTTGGGAAACCCTATCTAATGTCATTAAAGTGCTGCTTAAGGTTAGGAATAAGGTTAAGGTTAGGGCTGGAATACATGGCTGAAACGTGCATTACAGGACTTCATCCTTAACCCGGCGCATAGCATAAGAACACAGAAGGTCACCTTTGGCGTTCATCAGGATCTCGGGACCTCGGGTCTTGACAAATCGTCAGTATATTACGCCTCAGGAGTGAGAACAGTCTGGTCATCGTGATAGCTCTCCAGATCTCCTCTTCATCCTCCACTGTCAGCTCTGCTGCTCTTCTGTTGGCTCATTGTCGCCTTCCTGCTGTGTTTGGAGTGGAGGATCCACATTTTCCTGGGTTACATACAAGGACAGGCGATGGGTTTCAGAGGAGAAGTGGAGGGAAACCTGTACAGCACATTGTTGTCCTCCAGGTCCTCTGTTCCCCTTTACATCTTCAGTCACGTGGTTCTTCAGGGGCTGAACTGTTTCTTGCCTGGTAACGTCCCGGTCAAAGCTGCTGTTGTTACAGAGCAGCTGGTGCAGCCAATCAACAGCAGCAGAAGTGGTGAAACAGGAAGCATAGTGCCTGAAGTTCTGGCGATACTTCCTGAGGGGCATGCCAGCTCGAAACAAGCGTCTCGCCTCATTCCACAGTTTCGTGGCTCGGTACGGTCCAAAAGTGATGACTCGAGAACTCATATTTATCATGAAAGGGCAGAGACAGGTAATATCCATCACTAGGAGAAATACAAGCTTCTAAGCTTCTAAAAAGTTCACGGGGCCACTCGCCGTAGCCTGGCTGCTCCCCATCTGGCTTAAGGACCATCAGGGGGCGACTGTATAAGACTCCATGATGTAACAGCCGACGGCTCTCTTGTTCTATGACCTCAGATTCTTGGTGAGCAGCCATTCATTTCACAAACTGTTGAAAACAACGTGATATTCTTTGAGCAACATTCTCTACATCTCAAAGGGTGTAGTTTATGATGGGCCAGTCTCATATCTGGAAAGCTTCTTCCAACACTCAGCTCGACGCTTCATAACAGCACATCCGGTCACGTCCACCTTTCATATACGAATCGATGTAATGAAGATCTTCTAGAGATTACGGCCTTATTAGTCGACTCTTATGTCTCGTCTCGTGTACTTGTCCCCTTTTTTTCATTAATATTTTACTTAGTCTGAGCTACTTTATGGAAATTGTACCCCTCAACCCTCCCTCTTTTTGATCACGTGTTGAGTTTCAGAGATGTCACACATTTCTGCAAGCCCCCCATCTCTCTTAGGTATTAAACAGTCACTGTGACAGGCAAGTGAAGGTCAACGTGCACGTGGAATATAAATATTAAGCTGAATTTTGCAAGCATACTTGTTGATGCATAACCTTGTAGACTAAGTGAGGGCAGACAACCCTTAATGACAGTGTCTACATTATTTTCCCTGCAGAGAGACTGTTGTTCATAGGCTGAGTGGGACTGAGCGTGATGAGTAACCTGACCTTAATATTGTAAAATATTGGTGTCGCTCAAGGCAAACTCTTGTTTACGGTAGTTTATCAATGAAGCGCAGAAAAAAGAAGCAAGCGTGCCTTGTAATCACGTTTTCATTTTCTGTCCTCAGACCAAATGTTTCATCTGTGGGATCGGTAATGATTACTTCGACACAACCCCCCACGGCTTTGAGACTCACACCTTACAAGAGCACAATTTGGCCAACTATCTGTGAGTATCCTTTTTGATCAGTAGTGGGTTTTTTTTTTTTTGCTTTGTGATCATTATAATAATCGTTTATCATTCGTGTCACTGCTTTTCTGTAATTTAACCACATGATTGATGGTTTTAGCACGTTACTGCAGCATAAATACCAAAGTCACTGATAGCAGCATTGATCCAGAACACTAGATCCCTTCAGGTATCCTTTCCATCTGTCGCTGTTTTCCTCGCATGAACCGCTTAGCTGGTGTTTCAGAATAATACCAGTAACAATAGAAAGTCTCAGTCCATTTGCTCTCACAGTCAGCTGGCCGGAGGATATGAGAGCGACCTCATTATGTTGCTTCATTACTATTTAATGCCATGAACTTTATTGGAAAATAGGTTTGTGATAGCATGCTCTCATTCAGTATTCATTATGATTTGGCATGCCGCGATGCCCATAGAGATACAGCGGCTCGGTGCCATTTACGCTCGATTTGGGAAACAACAGGTGATTCCGCGATAGAGACGAGGTGGTGTAACTTTATTTAGACACTAGCATCGGGAATGGTGACGCCTAGTGACAGAGAGTTTGACATTTACACGATTAGTGTTGCAGAAATCAAATGTGTCACAGAAAAGCTTCTGGTGTCCCTGCTCTGTGCTTCAGCTGTGATGATGGGCTTAGATACAAGACTGCGTTTTCCCTTTTGTTCTTGTTTTTCTTCTGAAGGTTTTTCCTGATGTACCTCATCAACAAGGATGAGACAGAGCACACTGGACAGGTAGAATACTATTTCACCCTAATTAGCTCAATCCAGTCAATATTTCTCCACTCACTCTCAGCACCTATTTTTCTTTATTAGAATTTTTCAATAGCTACCCGTATTGTAGGGGAATTAAAAAGCTGTTTAATACTCTGTGGTCTACATAATATTAATTAAGGTCATTGTAGTACAGACATAGAGATAAAACTCAGTCTGACAAGTATTCTATGGAAGAAATTTTATTTTTAGGTCATATTTTTGTGGATAAAGTGATAAAAATAATATTGGTAAATAACAATTCAGGTCTGTACTCATCTAATCACTATTTTTTTTTTGCCTCTCTTAGATAAGACAGTGTGCTCATTAAAAAACAAAAATGTTTCAGTGATATTTCTGTTTATACACTCAAAAAAAAAGACATGAATATACTTGGTATTAACTTTATGTAAATTTCATTTGACCATTAAATTTAACATTTAACTAAAAAAAAATTACATGAAAAATTTACATGTCATTAAATCACTCACAAAGTATATATTTTTTAATTGTATGAACTTAATTTGACAGTAAAATCCAGCTAAGACGTTCACCTATCAGAGCTCGTTAACACATCTTTAATTATTTAATATTTAAATTCTGGATTAAAGTCTTCTACTTCTTGCAAGTTTGCTTTTGGGAGTTAAAGATTTGGAGCTAAACTCTGATGTTGGCTTGTGTTCAGGAGTCCTACGTGTGGAAGATGTATCAGGAGCGCTGCTGGGACTTTTTCCCAGCTGGAGATTGCTTTCGCAAACAGTACGAAGATCAGCTTGGATAGAGCAGATGCGTCCTCCTTATCTCTGTCTACGTGGCCTGCTGGAGCACGCAGTCCCACCTACAACTGCTGGAATACGACACACCCTCCCACCACTGGTTTGGACTGGTGTGAGGAGAGACAAGTGAAAATGATGTACCCTGTAACTATCAGTACAGCACCCGTCTATGAGGAAACAACCGGTAACTTGCCCAGACAGACATTTAGGTTTTCTTTTGGTTTTGGGGGACTGGTTTTTGACAGCGTGTTGCCTTTTACTCCACATAACCCCAAATCATTGCACAATTTTTGTTTAGTTTTTTGGTATTTTTTGAGAAATATTGGGTTGTGTGGGGTTATGGGACAATGTGTGACTCATATTATGCACAATATATGAATGTTGAACTCGAGACTTAATGCCAAAAGAAAAGCAGTGGAGTGTAGTAGATATACATAGCGCGCAAAAATGTGATATAAGAAAAGATTTTTTTCGTCAGATGTTCTAACATTTATCTGTTTAGATGGAATCTGTAGGATGACGTGGCAAAAGGTTTATTGTGTAGGATTTTTAAAAAAAAAAAAATGCCTAAAGTTCTTCATGAAGTGCCTTACAGTACTGTATCTACATTACAATGAAGCTATGCAAAACGTTTGTTTTTTTTCTTTATTGTATGTAAGTACAGTAGTTTTCCTGGAGCAGTAACAAGCAGCTGTCCAGACATGTAGTTTGTGGCTGAACATTCTCGTTTGAACGTGGAAGAAGGGCATTGGGATGATTTCTTTTGTTGCTGAACGCAGCGCAACTGCAAATGTTCACGATACACAGTGTATAAAAGACACAACAGAATTTACTGAAGACTTTCAAACAAGAACAGAAAAAAAAATGAATTGCTATTGTATGGCCATTTGTATGTAATAGCTTTGCTGATCTGTGCATTTCTTTTGATGGAAAAAAATAATAATAAAGAAATCGATGCAAGAAATGTTCATGTTTACATTGTGGTTGCTTATTTTTCCAGATATTTGAATTTATTTCTTAAAGCAATTAAATAAAAATATAACTCCAAGTCTCTGAGACAGTGAGTCATTTCAGTCTCAAAAAAGTAGTAAGATACAATATCTGCCTTTGCTGCTAAGGGACGTCTTTTCAAAATAAGATGCACGCATGTCCTTTGGCTTTACTTTCAAGTAAATTTCACACACCCCAAACCTCAAAGCTACATCATAACTCTGACCTTCCTGTAGCTTTTAATTATGATTCAGTAATAAAGTAATGGCCAAGAAGGTGTGTTCGTCTGGTGGGTTAGAATGGCAGGACGGGGCCTCAGCAGGGTACATGATGGGAGTTTTAGACCTATTACCCATGGTGCCAGCTGTCAGCTCACATCATGTCACCACACCTTGGGCACCACACAGTGCTGAAGCCTGCTGCTGAGAGCAACTCTGCCACCTCAGCTTACAGCTCTGGCATTCTGACTATTTCGTATGGTCCCAGCATGTTGTAAGTGCATTATATCTTTGAAATTAAAATGTGACCCATCACTATTTGTCGTTCTACTGAATACTTTTCCAAAGCATCAATAATAAGCTATACTTTCCTCCAAATGTTTTAAAAGCTGCTCTTGTCATAGTACAGTACATATTTAACCTGCAATGTTTTGAGTGGATTAGAGCAAAGGCAGTCTGAGCTAACTCAGTTTAAAGCTTCATATGTTATGTTCTGTGCTCTAAAAAGCAAATGGGCTCCTACATTATTTAGCATATTATGTTGCTATAAAGGCAGCAGAAGAAAACTGTAATGTGCAATATCAGTGATGACTTCCATGTGAAGCAGAGCCAACGTGACTTAGCAACAATTAAGCTATCTGTGATGACACACACACACACACACAACAAAATGTTACCAACAAACAACTAACTTGTGATGGGTTTTATGCATATAGAGACTTATTTTTTTTCTGGCTACCATTTGATTCGTTCCCATCAATTTTTAAAACTCATCATTTAGCCTTATCTGTTTTAGCTTAAGTTGGTAGAAATACTAGAAATAAACTAGTGTGCTGCAAAAGAAGGTTCAGTGTCAAAGAAGCAATAAGTAAGTCTTTAAACGTGGAGTTATTCTTAGTTTAATGTGAACACTTATTTATATATTGTTATATTTGAGGTCAGTGGTAAATTATATTATTATTGCTTGGTTTTCTACACTGGACACGAAACCAACATATGAAGCAGTTGAGGACGTGACACCAAGAATAATCAAGCTACTTATGTGGTAGCTATATTTAGCTACAACTGCTAAAGCTTAGAAGTAAGTAATACTTAGCCTTGCTCTGTTTTCTCTGTTTTTTTTTAACCTTCTTACTTAATTATTATTAATATTATTATTATTATTTGATTTGATTTAACTGGGTTTCCACTTTCGCATAGTTACAAAGCATGGAAGCGATGGGCTGCAAAGAGAATTTATAACTGAAGCTAATTTCCAAGTCTTGTCCCTTGTTGGGCTTTTATATACTCTATACTCAATGCACAACCAAAATTTTACAACATTACACGCATACTTTACGTAATCTGTTGGAAAGTAATGATTCCCTTTTTATAAACAAACCCGGTTAGCTGTTTATTGTCTGTTTTTGCTAGCACAGAACCTGTGTTAGCTTTACATTGATATGTTTGCTATTGATCTTTTTGATGAGAGAACCTTTTCCCTTTCCTTTTATTAACAGCATAGTGGTAAAGTGAAAAATGTTTATTTATGGAAATGTAGAGCAGGGTTAAATTTTAAACAGAAATACATCTGTCTCCCTAAAGAAGCACTAATGTGTTAAAGTGCCTTTTACACAGTAACTCCATTATGGTAACTGTTTGTAAGGAAGGAAAAAAGATATAGAAAGTTCATTTATCAGGCTTTTCAGACACAGACCCAAGGGACTTGTTTTCTAATACAGGGTACAACATGGCCAGAGCCTAAAGGTAGAATGACACATTTTACACTTGATTTCTCTTGTTCCTTAGGGGAAGACCTGACTCACAAACATCAATAAAATACAAAGCTTCTGGGCTTTTTTCTCTTTGGTAAACCTTTATTGTTAGGAAAGGACTATTGTTTTCAACTTGGGGAAGTCTCTGCTCCCCGTCTGTGTTGTATTCAGTGTGCCATTTGGTGTGCCTTCTGTAATGCCCAACCCCTGTTTTTACCACAAGTGACCTATTGCTGATGTAATGTAGCTGAAAGTTGTATCCGGTCCATCATGCCGGGGTCTCAGCGTGGCGTGCGGCTGCAGTGGAGTGACAGATCGCTCGGGAGAAGAAAAGAGAACAGCTTGAGTCACAGTCTGCGCTGTCACTTACTGCTGGCCACCTGAAGACAAACCTCCAACTGGTGACAAGACGCTACATATGGTCTGTTGTCACTGTTTGAACCTTTTATTCAACATTACACAATAGCACAGACTCTCACAGTTAAAGCAGTTTGGCCAGGTTTGTCACAGTGGACTCGATAATACCGTGATTCCGCTCTAGTTGTGTTTTACTATCCATTTAGTGTATGTATTATTTTTGTGTATTTCCGTACTGTTGCGTTTACAGACTCTTTGTCCATCTTGGTTACACTCATGTTTTGAGTATAATTCATTTGACAAAACTCAGAGAAAACAAACTTTAAAGCAATTAATAGATATACTGTCAGGTCCATAGTTATCTGAACAACCAATACATTTCACTGATGCTTCCTTCCCATTATTATGGTACAAGTAAAACTTGACTTCGCAGGCTATTTTAGATGTGTTCCGATGAAGCTTAATCTTGTTCTTGAGTATAACCAGTGATTTTCACATGGCTGTAAACGACTTTCTTTCACGAAGGTGATCATTTACTTTGAAAATGATCCACCTACCTACTCAAGAGTGTTCTTTTGTCCTGTCTTCCCAGCAAACGGCCGCCCCTCCCTGATCCTGGTTCTTCTAGAGGTTTCTTCCTGTTAAAAGCAAGTTTTTCTTCCCCACTGTCGCCAAGTGCATGCTCAAAGGGCATCGTCTGATTGTTGGAGTTTTCTTTTTGTCATTGTAGGATTTTTACCTTAGAATATTAAGTGCGTTAATGTGACTGCTGTTGTGATTTGGCATTAAATAAATAAAACTGAATTTAATTGAATTGACTTGGCCCTATATTTAGGATTACCACGGAAAGCAATAAAATACAAATTCAACACTTTGACTTTGGCCATTAAACCTGTAAGTAAAATGTCACTTGATTTTATATCTCTGAAAGCTGGTCACTGGTTTGCTGTGTTTCCTAAATAGTTACTTCAAAACTTGTGCAAAACTGAAATTGCACTTCAAACTAATATCGACTGTTTGAGTTTAGATCCACTACAAAACTACAAAAAAGTGTGTATTTGGCCAATGAATTATCCATCTGTACATTTGTGTAATAACTTAATAATAGTATAATTCTGTAAAGGTCAGCAAATTCTGACATTAGCTTTTTAACTCCAAAAGAGTGGTGGAGAAAACCATTAATGTGGCCAAATTATTCCCAGCAGGTTGGAACGACTGTTGGAAAGAGACCTTTTGAATGTAGACTTTGATAATGGTAGACATATTTCCACTAAAGTGCATTGACTTATTCGGATGCAGAGGTTTTTCTTAAATCATTTTGTCATCATACCCTTTAGTTTCAGTGCCTTCGTTTTGCATTCATTCTTGCCTGATTGATGTTTCGACCACTCCTGAAGATTATGCAGTCTCCCTGGAAAGTGTTTCTTTTGCTGTTTTCCCCCAGCCTAATGACGACCGTCTTCAATTACATCGAAATCTCTTTGGGCTTCAAATTGAGAGCTCCACCGAACAGCTAACCAAATGCAATTTAAACACTTGGATTCAACTCCAGATCATTTATCTGCTTAATTTGTCGGGGAATAATGAGGGAGCTGCGCTGACCTGGCCATGAAAGTGCTGAAGGATTAATTTTCAAATTACATGTAAGGCTTTGAAAATGGGACACTATGCATGAAAATGGTTGTAATTCCTAAACATCGTTATAATACTTTTAAATCCTTAAAAAGTTAAAGCTGGACGTTTGTACTTCCGTCACATTGTTTGTTTCAAATCTACTATGTTAGTGTAGAGAGGAAAAATCACAAAAATGTGTCCTTAACCGTAGATTTAACTGCTAAAATATTTTCTTTTTTCTTTGTTGTTTTTTTTGAAAATTTTATGCATATATAGCAATAATAATAATAATATTGTGAATTATTTTGGCTATGATAAGTGATTATTTTGACTCTACCAGTTAACGCGCGTTGAGTGAAGAATTCTATTAATGCCAGTCTCTTTTGATTTCTAGTTAACTGTTATTACAATAATATGAATGAATGAAGTAGTAGGAATAAATAACATTTAATATATTCCTATTAAAGATTCATTATTCCTCAGGTAAACCCTTCTCCTCATCTGGGAACTCTTCTTTTAAAAATCATCACAGTACATCTGCCTCTGAACAGAAGCAATGCTAACTGTAAAACCCTCTGTGCTCTGTCCAAACACTGCAGCACTGGCATCCATACTGTGGGCAGATGTGTTCCTCCCTGAAGCAGACTCTACAGCAGTAGATTTCATGTGTGATTTTGTGCGTGACAGAGAGCAGCTGAATGAAAGGGGTGGTGACTAAGAATAAAGGCAAAGAGCAAACGAACAGCACATTTCAAAAGGCACCAGGAGGTGTAAAAGCAAGAGGATGAAGCCATGTGCTTTATTCTCACAGACTGTAAATCATGACATCTGTCAGCTGAGTCATCAAAATGAAATTTGATTGCAGCCTGCAGAAATGTAATAAGAAGTCAGTTGGATGGGGTAAATAGTTATATCTACTGGTATCACTCACCCTTACTGGGGGGGCCGTGGTGGATATAGCCTTTATTATGTGAAGACTGCAATTTCTATCACAGCCACTTTGTAAGGTACATAAACAGTTGTAAGACCGCAGGATTGGTGGATCTGTGTTATTCTATCCAAGAAACTCTTTGTGTGTCCAAACCACGCCTATTAATGTTTCGTGTGTTGTTTTTTCCGTGTGTTGTTGGACTGAGGTGTCTTTTCACAGTGTCTTCCTTTATAAAGTGTGGGTGGGAAAGCCTTCACTCAACATTGTTCCAAACTGAAAAGATCTCCCCCTTTTAATTCTCATGTAATGTGTTCTGAAGGCAAATTAAAAAGCCCCAATAGAAGAGCCAACACAAGTTTTATCTGTGAGTACAACCCAAAAAGTGTTCAACTTGAAACTGAAACGACAAACTTTCTTGCTATATTGAAATCTTAATAGATTTTCTTGTTTTGTTTTTTTTAAAATATTTTTTAAGAGAACTAGGTTCTAGGCTCTTTTCCAGGGATCTGTTACATGTTCAAGGTCAGACAAAGACATTTCATGGCTGTTGAGCAAGTGAAGGCTGCAGGGCCAGCAATGCAGACATCCAGCGAGCGAGTGCTGAGCGAGGGGTTGAAGTGAGCTGAACAGGCTGCTTCGTACTCCGCGGGTGTTCTATTGCGCTGATACGGCAGGGGACAAGTCAAGTACGAATGCAGCGCTGACACCAGGCCAAACATCCCTGGAGAGGACGCATGAGAATCCAAAGGGATTGTGCATTTATAAATTAGTAAAGATGAGGTTTTTTTGTCTTGGAATTTGCTCCTCAAGTGGAAAATCCGTGTATGCGTATAACACATAATCTACCGTTCTGTTATTACCTTCTTGCTGGGAATAACACGATAATAACAATACTGGTTTCCTATCTGCATTTCAGTTAAAGCGAAATATGAAGCTAGCGCTAGTCTGTCGGATAAGCAGAATGGCAAAAGCAAAAAAAAAAAAAAAGCTTAAGTCTGAAAACAAATCCACCCCTTATTATTTTACTCATTCCTGTTTGCTCTATTTATACAACAAATATTGTGGCATGAGACATTCACCAACATAGACCAACAACGTGAACAGCCAACGCTAATGTAGCTGCTTTTATATCCTTTTTGTGAGTTAGCGTGTGTGTGTTCGAATCACAGCAAAACCTGGTCCTGCATTTACACACACACACACACAAAATGGTTTTGAGCACAATGGCAAGTGCGGACATTTGACATTTATCGGATTTTGGGGTTGAAATCTCATCTTACAATGTTAAGTTAAGCCTTCAAAACACAAAATCAGCTTACTGAAGAAACTGCAATGGTCCTGCGGATCCTTGGGGGATTTGTTGGTGGAGTTTATTACAGAACAGCTCGTGATGAAAGCGGTTAAGGAAAGACCAATACAAGAGCTTTCTGCTGTACTGGTCTGATGGACAGAAACAGAAAGGCCTTCTAAATGATCTGTTAGCGAGAAAGAGTAAATGTTTATATGTGCCAAAACATGTTTTTAATGTGTCACAAAAAAAACCTTTTTTTTTAATGTCTTTTTGATGGCTGCAAACTCTTAGATAAGATCGAAATTGTGAGGTTGGAATGAAAAGAGTAAAAGGTGAAAGCATCGCTGAGATGATCAGACAGAATGCGAGACAGAAAGAACACGTGTGACAGAGAAAGTGATTAAATGATAGCACGGATAACTACCTTATCTTCTGCCTGGCACAGAAACAAAGGGATGGCTCTAATCAAGGTAATCGTGCTGGAAGTTCCAGTCAGCGAGTATAAACATGTGTAGTAATTAGCCATTTGCTTCTAATTACCAGGTTGTCATTCAAAAGCTTCTTGAATATAGTTTTTCAAACCAGGATGCAACCTCTTTACAAAGAAGAAGCTCATTATGATTCACCATGTGGTTCACAGTGAATACCAATGAAAAACTTCACTTCAAAAAAAAGAAAAAAATGCAGCATCACTTAGCATAAGTAAAAACAGACTATTGATGATGACGACGGCGGCGATGATGCTGCTGCTCAAAACAGTGATTGTATAATTTAATCTTGAGCTGGTCCTCCTAAACATGAATAATACATGTTATTATCACAGCAGCGTATGAATGGGGTTGACACTGATGCTGACTAATGCAAGTGGAAGAAGCTCGCAGAGGTAAGTCTCTGAAATGCTTTTCATGAAGTCCCTCCATTCTTGCAAGCAGTTTTGGATTTCCACTTCATGGCCCATTTCCTCTTCCCGGGATGTGAGCCAAAATCAGCATGTGTCATTTGTAACGTCAGAGTGGAGTGTATTGAATAAGGGATGTCCCTGTGGACCTGTCATCAGATGTAGCATCGTGCATAGCGTTGGATAAAAGATATTACTTTTGACTGGTTCCTTTTATAATGGTGGCACAGGTCATCTGGTGAGAGAGGAAGTTAGTAGTTGTAGACATATGACTACTCTTCCTGCAGAATAAAATAAATCTAGGACACCAATGCCACCAAGCCAGAGATGGTTCTGATATTAATGCAAAGCAGAGCTTTGAGCTAAATTCCGAAAATATCTGCAGATTAGCATGTTTGCATCTTCATATCTAGCTATTTTCAGATGAGATATTTACACGGTCATAAATGCTTGATGCGACTTGGCAGGCACAATGCATGTTCATGTTAGTTGCGGACTAGAGGAAGCATGCTGTTTTTCATGAGCTGGCATTGGGAAGAAGGTGTCAGAAACAAATTATCGGAAATAAGAATAAACGCAAACGATGGTGCGAATATTTCTGCTGGCCGTGTGTTTAGAAAAAAGGGAAAAATGACAGACATCTGTGGCTTTGATGGGTGGTATAAGTAGGTCAGTGTTGAGTGCGTGCGCTTCATGCTTTCACTTCAACGTGTTGTGTGAAGATTCTGGACACCATCAGGGAAACACTGCTGAAAGATGTCACATGACAGGAAAGGCTGGTAAGCCATTTTTATCATTTAAGATTTCATGTATGGCTGATGGAAGCAAGTTCTTCCAAGTCAATATGAATATTTCAGATATTCACATTGGCTTTCTCCCAAGGACAAATGACTTAATTCTAGTATGTGCACTGAACTTTCCATTGAGGTTGCATTTTCCTAGTTGGCTATCTAAAATAAAAAAGACTACCTATTTTTATTAAAGCTTAGTGCTTCAAGGGCATCTAGCCTCTGTCAGTCCTTGCATTCCTGCCCTGTTTTTAATCACCTTTTTACCATCATCAAGCTTTGTTTTTGAGTTTTATATCTTTCTGCTGAGTGCTGCATTCTTGGTCCAATCCCTGCCTGCCACATGCCCCGCTTCACATGACAATCTGTTATGCCAACAGGATGTGCCATCGACTGAGAAGACATACATCTATGTCTCAAGGGGAGGAAAATTGTTCCATATACTGTGTAGCAAGCTTTAAAGGGGTTTGATATGTTGCATACACGTCATATACAAAACACTGTAGCAACTTGTCATTTAGAGGCTGCATAATTAGGTGTTGCATAGAGTATGCCTTTTGCCTGGAAATCGGGACATAGAAACAGCACGATTTATTTAAACTTGTGCAAACATCAATAGAAACACAGTTAATGAGGAGAATCCAGGATTTTTGCAATTCTAATCAGCTTGAAAGTCGATATTTAGTATCACCACTTTTATTTTTCAACATATCCTGAAAGGTGTGCTTTCTTGTAGTTTCTTTAAAAAGTCCTAAGAGTTCACCAGGCTTTCAGAGCTCTTCTTTGGATGTTGGCTGCCTCTTGCTCTCTGTCAAGACCCCACACTGATTCAGTAATGTTTCCCTTCCTTGAGAACGGCTTCTTAACAGCCACCCTTCAACTGAGCCCATTTCTGATGAGCCTTCAGTGAACAGCAGAATGATCAATGTAAAGTCAGAGGTGTCTTTTAGCTCCTTTGTCAGGTCTTTGCTAGATTTTTACCTATTTCTCAAGGACATGATATTCAGTGTTCATCTTCTGTGGATAGTTTTTTAGGCCTGCCATTTCTTGTTTTGTCCTCCACATGTCCAATTTCCTTACATTTTTAAGGTTACACTGCACACCATCTCAAGATATGCCAAGTTATTGGCTAAAAGCCGGTGCAGAAATTCAATTACATGCCTGCCAAACAGTATTACCATTAGTATATTTCAGAGATTCAATAAAAGAAATGTAACAATACTACCACCAGGCTGCCCTATTTTATCTACCTGTTTGCTTTCTTTGTCTTTATGGGCTAAACACTATTACATATTCCAAGCATCCATCCATCCATGCATACATTTTGCTGTTTGCTAAAACTTGTGTAGGACTTGAAGCTGTTAACCACCTGGGCTGAAGCTGATGGGTGGTGTTTGAATAAAAGCTGTTCCAACGCAGATGGGGGTAGAGCCTCTCCATCATATACCACAGGCAGATTTAAAGCTCTTGTCTGCCCTCAGGTTAAAAAGATGTGCAAATTTTGCTCTAGACAGCACTGAGAAGGGAAAGCAGGTACAGATAGTGACGTTTGATCCACTGTTGAAGCCTTAAGTGTGTTCCACAGGTAATTTCAGCATGGCTCAAGCTTATAAAAGCAATTTACTATTGTTTTTCCACACAGCTTTATGAAATTTTGTGCCTCAGGACTTGGCTGCTCGCTTAGACAGCTTTAGGTTATTGTGTTCATAAAAGTGTCCAAAGCCAGTATTAAAGTTTGCTGTTATCTGAAATGGGTTTTATGTTGACAAAAGTATTTTGAACTAAGATACATGGAACACTAAGTTATTGATTAAAGATACAATCATATTGTATTATCCATCTTGCAAATCTTTAATTCTGTTTACTCTGTTATTTTTGACTGCAGATAAAACATTAGGGTTGGAATACAAAAGCCACCTTGAGGCTGTAATCATTGTTAGAGATTGGACTGTGATTGCCACTACATCTCTGCAGCGGATAACTGGCCAGCAGTGATTGTGACAGCTGCTGTTTGAGCTCCGATGCTTCTGATTTTGTTCTGCTCTCCTCAACCCGTGCATGCTGTGTGTAATATAAACTCTTTCTTACTGCATTGCTTTAAGGATGAAAAAGCTCTCATTTCAAACTATAAAAACAATTGCAGGGGTCAAGTTTCCACATAAGGACAGTAGTTAAAATAAGCAAAAACTACTTAAGCTGTGCACAAGCAAGTTTTATGGGGGGCGGAGGTGCTTTGCAATAACGAAAAGATTATTAAAATTAAACAAGTATTGCAAACTACTTGGTTACAGGATAAAATGACTGGGTCTAAACTGAATCCTTTTTTTAAAGATCTGATTAAATATATTAATATTATTATTTAACAATGCTAAACAAAGCAAGCAAACAAAATAGATTTATGTACACCCCAACTCTTAAGCATTGGACTACAGGGCATTAATCAGTTTGGATCGACTGAGATGTAGTTGTCCCACAATATAATCAAGAAAAAGGCTTCCAGTACAAAACAAATCATACTCCTCAGATCTCCCTTACCTGCATAAAGAAGTTATCTCATACATTTACCAAGCCCCGACCAAGCCTAATCATCCTATTAATATTATTTAAGGCAAGCATCCAACACTTAGGTCTATTACCACTATCTCTTTGGCTGGATTATGCATTGTAAATTGTTAAAGGGGTCAGATGTTTTCATCTCTGAAAGTACCTGAGCATATGCATTTTTGTAACTTCTTGTGATTATGAAGTATTCTCTTACAGAAAAAAATCACGCTTTAAACACCCTTTGCATAAAATCTCCAAAACTTTATTTATAATTCCAACATTAAAAAAACACTTATCGCTCACAAATGTATGAATTCATATTCATTTATATTGAATTCGGTCAATTTATGAGGCACCAAATCACAACAACAGTCATCTCAAGTCTTTATGTATTGTAAGGTAAAACCATATAATAATCTCATGGAGGGGCAGCCATCTGTCGTGAGCAGTTGGGGTGAGGAGAGGGAGACGAGATGAAAGAAAAACCGCTGAAGAGAGCCTGAGATTAATAACAACAAATGATTAAATGCAGAGTGGTGTACAGAGCGTAGAAATGGGTGAGTGAAGACGAATTTCTAAACTAAAAATAATAATAACATGGTACAAAAGCAGATGTAGTAGTCATGTAGTCTGTGCCATTGCCACTGGTATAAACACTGTTTTAGTCGCAGTGTAAAATTATACTAGTAGAACATTTTGCACGTGCTAAATGGTAAAAGGTAAATGTTTAAAGTGCTACTTGTAAAGATGTCTGACAGCACTTTCTGCACTAATGCCATGCAAGACCTGTAGCAGCACGGTCTGTGTTAGTTATCCAGCGGAGCTACCTTGTCTTTATTTTCCAATAATTCAACTCAGGGGCTCAGTGCAACTTCAGCCAATTAGCACACAGCACCACAGGAAAGTGAATCTCATTAATAAACCAAGGCACATTATTTAGGATAGAAATTAAAGATTCATGCTTGAGACATCTTAAAAAGACAAGTTAGGCACTTCAGACCATCAAAGTGCACTTTATGAATTAGCCTCCGTTCATCCTCAAACTTTGACGAGATGTCGCTTCTAATATCTTCTCTATGGCCCAGCTGTATGAGGCCATACCTCTGACAGCCAATGCATTGGGAGTTCTCAGCAGTTGAGGAAGCCATCTGTGTTTATTTTCCATTAGGAGTAGCTCTCTCATCTCCCGCTCTTCTCTTCTCTCTTCGTCAAGGATAAACTTTACATTATATGTATTAATTATTTAAGGATGCTGAAATGGGATGATCTAACCAACGTGCAACAAGGAACCCCGTATGCTGCGGTTACCATTTCATATTTGCAAGCATTCCAACACACATATTCACAACAGAGTAATGCAACACTGCTTTTGACACATGTTACTGAAATTGTCCACATTTGACTGAAACAATATGGAAAGACTAGCTTGAGGTAAAACGCTGCATGGTTCAAGCAAATGGGGAATTGTGTGATTTAATGAGAAAGCCACATGATAGTCTGTGTATGTTGGTGTGTTTGTTGGTGTATGGCGGGGTAGTAAACTGCTTGCATAAACGATGGGGTGCCACATAGAGGGCACTCGGTATACGCCCAAAATAAACACCTTAGAAGAGATTTGGGGCAGTGCTGAGTAAATGGCTTCCAGGTATTAGCCCACTGAGGATTCCTGACAGACATCTCTCCCAATGGGTGCATTAGCAGGGATGCATTCGAGGCCACTCCTAATGCTCTGGAAAACAAAAGCTACATTAATGTAGTGTAATTTTCATCAAAATAAAGCAGGGTGACCACTTCTAAGTATAAAAGGATGTTCAGCAAGCCTAGGCATGCCCTCAATATGCACACAAACACTTGGAGATATTTCAGTTAACACTCATTTACAGTTTGTAAACTCTGAATTAAAGACAGACAAGATGGTGCCTCTGGTGGAAAATAGAGAAGCATGAACATGCACTAACACTGAGGAGCACAGCGGTTTTACAGGGATTGGGACAAGTCCCATCAGAACCACTTCACCTTTTCACAACTTCAAGCCATCTGAGGATTTTGTGAACAGCTGCACCATTAATTTATATCTCTTGGAATTGAATGGAATGAATCACTGCATGTAGTGAAGAGACCAAAAAATGTCTGGAACTATGGCTTGTTTGAGGCAACATGGCAGTGCAGTGGTTACTACTATAACTACTGTTTTCACTGATTAACACAACATAAATTAAATCTGCTTACTGAGGATCTAAGAAAAAACAACAACTAACAATATGGAAAATTATGCTTTTCTTTTGTTTGTTTCACTAAATACATACATCTAAATATTTGGGACAGGTTTGAGCCATCCAAGACCCTTACTTGGGTAAGCAAAAGAAAATATGTACATGGATGGATAGGTGGATAGAAGGATAGAGCATTGCAAGCTTTGACTTGAAGTCTCGAGTCACTTTAAAAACTTCAAAATGTGCTTAGCAGTAAAAAAGACAGTGTGAGGGTAAAGAGACAAACGTAGCAAAACTGCTAGTATAGCCTGAAATAGAACCCAGCTGATATATCGGTCTCCAATATATCAGCAGATGTTAGCAATTTGTAACGGCCAATATGTGAACATTTAAAAAGTAAAGAAGACATGGAATAAAAACCCTTCAACCATATTTAGAATGTTGATGTTGGATAGTTTGTCAGTCTGATGACATTTGGCAACTTTCCTGCTGGCATCACATGTATTTGGATTGCTTTAACCACAACAGCCAGCTGATCCAAGAAGAGTTGGACAGAGCGTGAATGCCTTGCCCACACTTTATTTGTTGTAAATCAAGGTTATTTCTGAACTGCACTGTCATAATATCTTAGTAAGGACTCGTGAATCACCAAATGTATAACATTTTCGAGAAATCTAATTTTTTAAGTTTCCAAAATAAAAATAAAAATATTGGTTTATATATCAGATTTGGTATTGTGCTGGCATTAAAAAAAATCCTATTTTGGTCAGGCTTGAGTCTGAAGTACAATATCCAAGTTATTAGATCCTTGTTGTTATTGGAAATTTTTCAAATGTCTACATTGTGAACAGGGTTGAGAAGACTGGCATCCAGTAGGTATTAAAATGAGTAGTACAGCCCCATTTATATTCATAATATCACGCACCTTTTCTGCTATGAACAGTCCATTTTTTACCCTCATTAACATAGTATTTTACTTCCTTCCAATTAAACAAAGGGATAAAAAGTAAACGGTTATAAAGTGAAATAAAAAAAACAGAAGGATGAGGCTCAGGTCTGGGAAAAAGAGCATTGTTCTTTAATAGCAGCTTTTGCTTTAGGACTTGAGCTCTTAAATGCAGAGCTGATTACGGTGTCACTATAAAGTGCACGAGAAAAATAATTTACTTCAGAGAACAAATTGATATTTACATATTAAAGTTCACCTAAATCTAAAAAGGTCAATTAAACGAGCTGAAGAAAGACGTAGCATAGCTAATGAAATATTGTTATCGGAAATTAATAGACTGTGGAGCATATTAATTTGATGATATCTGCTGATGATGTTTCCGTCCCTGTTGGGCCGTGCTGTTTTTAAGCCATCCCCAGGTGAAATTAAAATTCGGCCACAGTCTTGGCACGAATGGAGAAAACTTTATTTCCAGCTAACTGTGCTGGCAAATTAATCCCAAGCAAAATGAGAGGAAAGTCACAACAGAAACTGTGCTGAAAGCAGACACTGCTGACTTTAGTGTCAAAACTTGCTATATTTTCACTGAGTCAGTGGGGACCACATCCCCAAATTCATGCCTCACATCTCAAAGTTTCACTCTAATGGGACTGACAGAGGAGTTGCCTATTAAACTAGTTTTGACCAAACATATGTCTATGTACAATTCCGTGTCCCTTGGGTGCCATTAGAAAGGGCGACGAGCTTGGCCTCTGTTCCCAGTGAGGGGCTAAGCTGCTGTAATTTGCGGCTTCAGAACAGTGAGTGGAGGCAGACCCTCCATGTGGCTGTGTCGGGGCCTTGCAGAGCTTTGATAATGAGGCAGGTTGCCTCATTAAAAGCCATGAAGCTTGCACACAAAAGAACCTCACATCAAAAGCCTCCATGCTGCCTTTAGTATGTCTCTGCACACATGCTTTTGACCACAGCAGTAACGCCGCGATATTAAAGTTGCAAAAAAAGACCTCTCCGCTTCTGTACTCGCTCACTTTTGCTGTAGTCTTGCACCTAAAGGCGAGTGTGTGTTTTGCTTGTGCAAATAATTAATCTTTCTTTCTTTTTTCATTTTTTTTTTTAATTAAGAGGAAAAACACAAGAACACAAATGGGCTCTTAAAGTCTGTGTAGCAGAGGTGGCAGAACAAGGATCACAGAATTCCCATGGTGGATGCGGACGTAGGTCATGCATGTAAAGCAAATGCTTCACTTTATTTTTAACCAAGCTAGCAGGACGCCTTTATAAAAGCCGAGACCACAGACCACGACAGACCTCCCTACAGCTACAGACACACGTCCCCCTAAAGATGAATTTCATTTACTATACTTTTTAAACATTAGCATTTTGTTACAAATACCTTGAGTTCAGGGGTGGATCCAGAGGGGAGCAATAAGGGGCAACTGCTCTCTTGCTATACGGCCTTGCACCCCCCAGCTTAAATAAAGCTCTCCTAAAAATCATGGCTGAAATCAGTCCTGTACATTAATTCTTACAGTAGTTCTTTTTCTATATTTTTATTTTTTTTTATATATATTTATTTAGGGTTTTTTATTGTCTCATACATACCAAAAAAAATTGTCTTTGTTTTCTTGGAAGAGATAATGACATAATAAATAGTTTTTTATGGATAGTTTTTTGACTCCATTTACATATAGTTACGCATTGGGAATTTCACATAAAGAGGTATGTTCCACCCTGCTTAGATCTCTTCCCCCTCCTTTGCCCCCATTGTTAAATTTTCTAGATCCGCCCCTGCTTGAGTTGAAATTTTTTTCTCATGTTTGATGTGTCAGAGTGCAATAGGAAGCATGTCAGCATGCCTTCTACAGCATCACCAAGCATGGTTGAAGGCTCATAGTCTGGTTTGATTTTTAAGTTGTGAGAATAAAAACCCCAAACGAATCTGTTCCTTACTCTTACGACGATTCATTTCTTCTACACAACATCAGCATCATGGTCAAACCATTTTCTCCACAAAAAGAACAACACTTGCAAATAATCTGTTGCCATAAGGTCGTCATTGAACTACTAACAAAGTACGAGATACAAAAATAAATGAATAAATAAAATTACTCTTAATTTGTTTCTTTTTCTAATCCCATTGTTTTTAAGTGGACCAATATTATTTCGAGAGAAACAATATTACAAAACCAGTTATGGTGTCTGTGGAGGATAATTTATCATACTTTTCCATTTCTTAGGTGCACTTATAAGAACATAAATCATATTCTTGATCAAATGTTTCATAGAAATGTAGTTTCTAAATACAAGAAATCTCATAACGTCTTTACTTTGATGTGTGTGTGTGTGTGTCTGCATTATGACTATGTTTGGGATGATTATCATGCTGAAAAACGAAGCCAGTGCCAGTCAGATGTTTTCCAGCTGGTGAATGAAAATCTGCCAGTACTTTTCATCAGATTCTCACAACCCGACACCACAGGCTGAAATTCTGCTGAAATTCCACATTTGTCGTGTAAAACCCAAAACAGAAACACTTTATAATTGAGCCATTGAATAATTTCTCTTATTCCATTTCTTCCTCTGGCATTTTGCCATTGAGCTTTATGGTCTCGCATGTTGACTGATGCTGTGTGACTGTGACAGGTGGCAGATGAGATGCGCTCTGACAGTTGCCAGCAAATGTCAGGTGTCAGACATTACGCATACAGACAAGACCGAGAGAGAGGAGTCAGGGCTGAGTTTTACCGATTTGATAGTGTCTATGTTTTTCACTGTCCCTCCGCACATTTAACAAAGTGAGTACCATGTGCAGTAGGAAAATTTCACTGCTGCTTTGTGCCGTACACTTGGGCGCTTTAAACACACAAGCCACAAAACATGGGTCCACAGGTGCATCAGGGGGAACTGAGGTAAGTCTTTAGAGCTCCTCAGGCCATGAGGAGGGCAACGAGGTATGGATGAGAATAAGCAGACGCACTTTGCTCAGGCATGAAATGCTTTCCAAGGAACGTGGACAGAGATACAGAGAGAGGCAAAAAGATAAAGAACGAAAATGACAGAAAGAAGAAGAGGAGGCGGATAAAGCGAGTGAGTCACCACGCAGAACACAAAACGTATTCTATTGTTGTCATGCAAATGAGTCACGATGTATTAATTTAAAATGCTGTTTCTGGACATTTTTCATTTGGTAATATCGTTTTATGATCTATGATATTTTTTGTAAAGCGACATCCATGTTTGGAGAAATGTCAATTATGTTGCAAATCTAAACTACGACTTTATGTCTGCTTCTTTGCCCGGGCGCTAGTGAGCCAAAGAGACCAAGAGTAGTGAGCATGATGACAACCCTGGGGCAGCAGTATAGTGAAAAGCCTCCTTATGGCGTGTGATTTGGGTATTCTGTGCAAGTGGTGTCCAAATATTCCACCAACTGCTGCTGTAACTCATAATCTGACTCCATGAGACTGAATTGAGTGGAGTTGTTTACGCATTTTTTATTTTTCAGTAAAAGCACCGAGCCTGAGCTATTTCCCACTGCTTTTGTGGAGCTTAACAAATGCAAAAAAAGAATGCAAAAAAAAAATCATCTAATTCAAATATGTAGAATAGTTCATTTAAACTGTGTGTATAGTATTAGTGTTAGCTTGCAGCATGGCTTGGAAAACTGTGATTCATTCCAGATTAGAGCACAATTTACGCTTCAACAAAAAAAAAGAAGAAAAAAACCCATTATTAAATTTAACAAGCTTCATTACTAATTCTACTCATAACTTTATGGACAGAGTTTCTAGGAGGAGCTAAATGGTGAAAGACTTTCACGGCCTCAGAATGCCATCTCTGCTTTTAGCAGATGACGTCCTTCTGTTGGCTTCATCATGTACTGGTTTCTACTGAGCACTACAACTCTATGCTCACCTATGGTCACATGCATTGAGTAGTTACTGCAAGAAAAAGATTGTGGATACGAAATCATCTTTCTCTGACGTCTGGCTGGTATTTCCCTTACTGATAGGGGGAGGAGTTCAGTCATTTGGGAGGGGCTCAGACTGGAGCCCCTCCGGTCAGATGTTTTAAAAGGACCCAGTTGAAGTGGTTCAGCCATACGTCAGGGATGCCTCCTAGGTGCCTCTGGAGTGAGGTGTCCAAGACATGTCCTAAACAGAGAGATTGTATTTGTCAGCTAGCCTAGGAATGGTTTGGAGCAACAGGAGACGCTGGCTGGGGAGAGGGAGCTTATTGTTTTGATTTTTGCCTCAGGTAAACAGAAGAAAATGGATGGATGGATGGAAGTAAACCATCAAATAATATTGGGTTAACTCAGTCAGAAAAGGTGCACTTTTCACGAAATAATGTAGGGAATTGATACCGCTGACTAGCCCACACACTTATCTGAGTGTGAACAGAACAGAATTGCATCTGATATGACATCAGAATTATGTAGAATATAGAAAATATTACCGCTAACCCTCAAACAATCTTTTTGACATAATAGAGACAATTCAGTCTTTATAAGCACAAATTTGCACTACAAAAGCTATTTATTGTACTACTTTTCAACAATATGATTCCTCTGATAAAGATAAAGTTGTGCTGTTGTTCTTCTTTTAGCACCACTGTTTAAAAAATCTCAAATAAAAGATTTCTGTGGCATGAAAAATGAGCTTTGAGAGTAAACTGAGCAGCAGTGCGCTGGAGCTGAATTAGAAGAAAAGCTTTGGATTCAGTACAAAATATAAATTAAAACAATACTTAAAGTTGCTACAATTTGTAACTGTGTATGGCAACAACACACTGAGCCCTCATGCACTGAGGAGGAGTGTCCATTGAAAAATGTTTCATTGTGAAATGGCCTCTCATTAAAATGATCTGGCAGTGAGTATCGAACCAGCCGGAACTTCCTGGATGCTGTACTCACAGCAAAAAGCAATCCTGGCTCAAATCCACTGCAGTAATTTGAAACAAAACTTTTTAGAGAATCCATCTCCTGATCCTCCATTTTAAATAGCTTCAGCTAATGCACTTCACTTCTTGCTCTCTTGCTATGGATGTTTTCTCTAAGGTGCAAACCTCATGGGTTTGATTATGAAGAATAAGGTGCACCTGAAATCGCTGTGTGATGTACACCATCAAGCCTGATTGAAGTGTACATATTATTTATAAAGAGAGGAGAAATAATTTGAGAAAGATCATATTGTCTGTCAAAATCACTGATCGTTAGTACCACAAGGCTGCAGATAGACACTATTCGTTATCACCGATTAAATATGAAAAATGATGAATGAAGAGGCACATCAGCTCACCCAGTGCAGTTCAGTATCAGCTTATTCTTTGATTACCAATCAGGTTTAAACACTTCCCAAAACAATTAAATCAAGATAATGAGTTCTTTTTTTTTTTTTATCAACAAGCACGATTGCTTTGATGTGGACAATTTCCCCACGGGATGATATCCCAACCATTTAGTGGATGCTGATTGCAGCGTTTTTGATCAATTTGAAATCACAATACAACCCCCCCCCCCAAGAAAAAACAAAAAAAGCAATAAAAGGGACAACTTTACAGACTTAAGATGGAAAAAATGATACAGCTAATGCAACCACCAAGCACTTTAATTTTTTAATTCTGTTTAAACCTCAAATATCACAACCTGATATCACGATGTATATATATATATATATATAAGTTCCTGTTTGATACATTTAGAGAATCAAGTACAGACATTATTTTTGGATTGGATATAATGTGACTCTTGATTAGCTAACAGTTAATTAGCTAGCTACCTAACATGAACCACTGGGTCATAGGTTTTATTATCTGACCAATTAGAATAGAGTATCTTGTGACATGACCAAATGTTATTTCCACAAAGTGTTATTAAATTGTTATCTGTTTCAATATTTCAATATCTATATCTATATATAGATAGATAGATATAGATATAGATATATAAAATTCCCCACTCGCCCCTGCGGGCGGTCAATCCTTCAAGCTCGGGTCCTCTACCAGAGGCCTGGGAGCTTGAGGGTCCTGCGCAGTATCTTAGCTGTTCCTAGGACTGCGCTCTTCTGGACAGAGATCTCCGATGTTGTTCCAGGGATCTGCTGGAGTCACTCGCCTAGCTTAGGAGTCACTGCACCTAGTGCTCCAATTACCACTGGGACCACGTTACCTTTACCCTCCGGTTGGTTAG
>VUQR01036439.1:0-22892 GCA_015108515.1 Hemichromis elongatus
TAACATCCATGAAAACAGGATTTATTACATTTAACAGAGTTAGAAGTTAGCAGGAAGTTAGTGCGCTAGTTTCCACCTAAACATGATATAGCATGTTCTGACTGAGAGATTTGTGAAAACATTCAAAAGTACAGCTCTGCTGTCACGTCCAACATAAATGAGGACAGAAAACTAACCAGCAGTGACGTTTGTAGGGTTACTGAAGTTGGACTAGCTGGTATATAATGATGTGCTATGTGATCGCTAGCGACACAGATATGTTAGCATAACATAAACAGTGAAGCTGGAGGATGAACACTAACTTTTTTCCACTGGATCAAAGTTAACGTGAGGGTTCCTGATGGTTAGGGACAAATGCGATCACATGGCAGGATGCTGTAAACCAGGGGTGGGCAACTCCAGGACAACGAGGGCCGATGTCCTGCAGGTTTTAGATCTCACCCTGGGTCAACACACCTGAATCAAATGATTAGTTCATTACCAGGCCTCTGGAGAACCACCAGACATGTTGAGGAGGTAATCTCGCCATTTAAATCAGCTGTGTTGGATCAAGGGCACATCTAAAACCTGCAGGACACCGGCCCTTTCCCCAAATTCCAAAATGTGCTTCGTCACTTCGCTGTTACTGGCACCCGGCATAATTTGCAGATTATGCGATGCTTTCGACCAAAACACGTGCGGCTTAACAACACCATCAACATGCAAACAGAGCAGTAAGCAGTATAGTCAAAATAGGCGACCGTGGTTCAGGTGGTTGGGGCGCTCATCTTGTAACCGGAAGGTTGCTGGTTCGATCCCCCCCATCTCTCTGTCCTGGTCGTTGTGTCCTTGGGCAAGACACTTTACCCTACCCTACCGCCTACTGGTGTTGGCCAGAGGAGCCTCGCTTTTGTCAGTCTGCCCCAGGGCAGCTGTGGCTACAACTGTAGCCTCCACCAGTGTGTGAATGAATAGTGGAATTGTAAAGTGCTTTGAGTGCTTGTAAAGCGCTATATAAATGCAATCCATTATTATTATTATTAAAATCTCTACCGTGGGCCAAATTTATATCATTTCTGTGGTATACCATTTATACCGCCCAGCCCTAGCTTGAGGTGTCTGCTGCTATGAATTTGAGCTGGCAATTAAAGGTTTTTGTGTCCGAGTGTTTCTTTTTTTAAGCCGTTTTCTTTGGGACAAACTTTCGGTTTGATGGATGGGCAGAGCTTTCCGAGGCCATCGTATGTTGAACACATCAGTGAAGGAAGCTAAAATCAGACATATTCTCAGGGAGCTTCTGTGTTTCTGTGGTTTAATTCATTCATAAAGGAAGTAGAGGAGAGATGATGAAAGCAGAAGTTACTAAACCTGAACATGCATGTTTCATGTGACTGAGCTGCTTCCTCTTCTGACTTCCTGTTACACGCCTGAGCGGTGTTTGATTTTAATGCAGATCTGACTCTCAAAGTTGGCGTTTCCTGCGACTTTTCTATTTTAATGTGTTTATTCGGGAGCAGCACGTGTCTGCCTTTTCCACCGGTCGATACGCACATCGATACTCCGATCAATAGTCTTTCACAGCGTATTCCAGGCTGAACTAGTAGCACATGCATGTCCTATTGATATTGTGCTGTTTTCCATCCAAACTCTTGAGATCACGGCCTGATATGTGGTGGTCACGCCTTAGATTGGGTATTAAAGTAGTAAAAATAATTATTCTGACTGGTGAGGAATCCATCCAATAACCAGGTAGAAACACGTATCAGAGGCATAAATAGCAGTTCTCTGAATTTTTGGAGTTCATTTGGGTCATTTTGATCTGTTACTTTCATCACAGTGAAACTCCTGGAGGAACTGCAGCTTAGTGTGGTTCAGGAGTTCCTCAGAGCTCTGTCGTGGATCTCCTCACAGTGTGGGCGGGTCTTTTCTGACTGAAGTTTGGAACTGATTTCATATTAAAACAAGGATTACGTGACACTCTCATGTTTACCTGCATCCACGCAGGCAGAAACTGACCGGAGACCACCAAAACACAATGACTTACTGCAACTTGAAGGGACTACAAATTAGACTGACACATGGCTGGGGAGTAAACACATTAGGGTTATCCTAAGCATTTATGTAACGTGGAAATTAGACTCTGTTTTATATTTTGTTGATAACAGTGTTTGAATACTAGGCTAATTAACAGGTAAGCAGCCAGTGTGACAGAGGAGGAACTATGGTCAGTGTCAGCAGCACATCTGATCGTTTGTTTCCAGGATCCTGAGCTGCTGGCTAATGCTCATTTACCTACATGGAAGCACTCGAGGCTCTGTCCAGGAGCAAAGTCTGCATCAGTCTGTCTGTGAGAGCAGTGATGATGATGATGATGATGAGGATGATGATGATGATGATGGCGGCTGCAGGTCATTTAACCGCTTCAGGTGTCATTAATTTGATTGTGTCAGATTGGTCCTGTAGGAGCTCCTACATTCTGATTGGTGGCCACGTGCCTTCTTCTTCCTCTTGTTTTTAGGTGACGGTCGAAGACTCGCAGCTGTCTCACCTGACTCGAGATCGAGTGAAGATCCCTCACAACCGCCGACTGCCAACCAGAGGTCACCTGCTGGCTGTGGTCAGTATCGTCCTCCTCCTCTTCCTCCTCCTCTTCCTCCTCCTCTTCCTCTGAGAGTTTATTCTTCATCAAACCTCAGACTTCTATGATGAATGATGAGGCAGATTAATCAACAGGTTACAGTTAGCAGCTGCTACATCCCGTTTTGACACGTTGTACGATGGGCTGTTCTAAGCTTGCCTTTTAATGATTTATTTTGGTATTTGTTGGTGCGATTTTCATAGTTTTATTCAGATTTTTGGGCAGTTTTGAATAGTTGGTTTTTCCACAGTTTTCATGTTTTTTCAACATATCGTTTTCTGCACATTTTGAACAGTTGTTTGGTGTGACTGTGCTACTGTTTTTCTTTATTTTAATAGAAGCATTGAACAGTTTTAATTTGGGGGTTTTCTTTTGGAACAAATCGTTTTTCACCTGCTTCACACCTAAACTTTTGTTGCGACCTGACAGGAACGTGCAGACAATGTTGGTACCATCTTCGTTCTGGTGGCCTGGGTGGCTGCAGATGCCTGAAAGCTTTTTTCCATCAGACAGTTTGTGTCTTTGTTGATTTTCTTCCTCTCTTTGTCTGTTAGGCCTCCACCTCCTCCTCAGATGGGATGCTGACTCTGGATCTGATCCAAGAAGAGGATGCTGCAAACGCTCAAGGAGCCGACTTGGAAAACTCTTCATCCCACCTTAGTCCGAACTGTCCCAAGTCCAAAACAGATGGCACTCTCTCAACGCGGACCGCCGAGGCTACTGGGAAATCTCACAGCCTTCCCCGTGAGGTGATGGTGGTGTCGGAGAAGACCCCCCAGCCAGAAAAACGCCTCACAACGGCAGAGAAAAACCGCTGCGCCTCAATGGATGAGATCCTGAGCCACTCGGAGACTAAAGTCAATAAGAATAAAACGGTGGTGGCGAGTCATTCGTCTGCTTCCGCACCAACCGCCACAATGGCGCCCGTCAGCCAACTGCAGGAGCTCATCAGCCAGAAGTTGGAGAAGACGGAGCACTTGCTGAAGGAAGTGCGGGGCGACACTGAGGGTGAGCGGGGAAAGGTGAAGTGGGGGAAGGAGTCAACTGAAGCAGAAAGACTCCTGAAGCAGGCGAAGGCGGCCTGGAGTCAGGCGCAGGAGGTGCTGGAGGAGGTGAAGGAGCTCAGGGCGTTGTACCGACAACTGGACTCCACCTCCCCTATTGCCTCTTCCAAAAGCTCCAGACTAAACCCAGACCGAAAGAGCCTGATGTGAGCCGGCCGGTACGACTCAGCCGGCCTGGGTGAACGGTTCTCTGTGATGGACTTCAGATGAAGATGGACGAACCACTTTGATACTCTTTAAATTCAGGTTTTAGCCGCTTGCAGGACTCGATACCGCGGTACACGAGGCATAGATCCCTTTACAAAGACTAACCTACAGGTCCCCTTAAAGTTTCTTACCTCCAAAACTTAACAGGAAGTGTTCCTCAGAAGGTTCCTGATTGTGGTTGGTCAGCTCATTGCTGCCTTTGATTAATCTGAGTAGTTTTATAGTTTAGATTCTTTTAAAAGAAACTTACCTGACTCAGAGAGACCGGAAATGTGCCAAGACAAGAGTTTGGAGACAAGGAAACTGTGGACACCTGATCTCATTCTGGTCCACGGCCTTACCTGTGGATCCTTTATGCTCTGCTTCCTGGGAAAAACTTTCAGTTTAAAGGCTTAAAAACTGAAGAGTAATCAGTTAACGGTATGAATGCAGGGTGGATATGAGGGAGGTTTTTTTGACGCTGTTTACTGTGGAGGTCAGAGTTGGAGGAGGACTCTGAAAGTGGTGGTACGAACTGATGTTAGTGCTAATGATTGATTTCCCTCCACAGAGGCCATTCAGCTTCATGTACCAGCTTTTTCTGGTATGTGAAGCTGAGGTCTGGAGCTCTGGACTTCCATCAGAACCAGTTATTGAGACTGGTTTTGTTCTTTGCTGACTGCCAAGGAAGTTGGAGCGATGTGGTGGAAAGGCTGGAAAAAGCTGTTCGTGCTATGAAGGAATTTAAAGTCGGTACGTGAAGTTTTGTTTTTGGGGTCCGTTTCAGCCGTCACCCACCTGAGATCAGAACCAGTGACGCTCTAGGTTCATCAGAACACACAACTTACTTTCACACGTTGTTAGAAAAGTTCACACAGAATAATCCGACCGGTCATCGCCTCAGCCCCCGTCACAGAAGCCGGCGAGGATGAACCGATCAACGCTGCGTGAAGAATGTGCTTCTGTTCCTCAGACTCTTCTTCTTCTCTGAATGTGAATGCCGCCGCCTTCACTCTTAGCTGGAACCTCAGGTGTAAAAGTTTGTCGGGAATTGGACCAACTGTCCAATCAGAGCTCCTGAGGTCTGTACTATGAACACTCCAAGATATCTTTATCTGGTTCGAGTAAACCTAACAGCCATAGCATGACTTGAATTCACCCGAGTGTGTCCATGGAAACGAGCCATCACACTCACGGAGTTTCTTCTTCTGAGCGTGCTCAGACGGTTTGCCAGAAACTGTTTTTATTTGGGGTTTTCCGATTCCACGATAACAACCAGCGAGTTTCGTCGGAGCAAAAGTTTATTTTTTTATCAGATTCAGACTAATGTATTGAGCTGGAAGATGACCGAGGTTCGATGGGAACAATAAATAATAAATAGGTAGTTTTATTTTTGTGTCTCACATTCAGCACATCCATCAGAGATTGGAGGTTTCTGATTGATAATGATTGATTTTATTGGTCTGTATTTGGTGGCTTGTTTCTTTAAATGTCCCTGCACATGCTCATCGTGTCTTCTCACTTCCTCTGATCTTCCCGTGGTTTTTTTTGATCATTTTATACTCGCGCTTCTCTCGCCAGCTGCTGTAGCCTTAAACTCAGAGGGGATGATGAGAGATGTCGTCCTGAAGTGATGTGAAGCAGGGGGTGATGCTGTGAGTCCTGATCAGTTCATGTGCTAAAATAAAACCTGCAAACTCAACCTGGATCTGTGCCATCTTGTTATTCTGCTAATGATGGGGGTGTGTGAGTGTGTGTGTGCATTCCTGCTTTGATTCAATGTCAGGACTCAGAACATTAAATTTTAGCACACTGCTAGTGCTCGGTTTGGGTTTATTCCATGGAACATTAGATTAAGATTAGATTTAAGGTTTAAGTGATTTAAGTTGTCACTTTATCTCCAGAGACACAGATACCTGCTAATCAGTAACATCCAATCAAAATCCCCAAATTTTACTATGCAAAACTGAAGCTCTGCCATCTTGGATGGTCTGTTAGTACAGTGACCTCACAGCAGACATCTTATTGGACAGATGATGTCATTAAAAATGGTCCAAAATGCTCTCACAGCACAAACACGGTCCAAAGGTCCACTTCAGGTGATGCCAGTAAACAGCTAGCAGCTACAGATAACTGTCGGTCAGTAATAAGGCTTTAAATCATCTACAGAGACCAAACGGTTTGAATATTATCCTGTAAACATGTTTATTTCTGCTGTAACATTTTAACATGGGAGTCTATGGAGACTGACTCACTGCTGCCTCTGCTGGATGTCAGAGGATCAGCAGGAAATGAATCTGAGTTAATGTAAAAGTCCTCAGAAGTGATGAAAACTCAGCTTGAAGTGCGTGAGGTCTTGTTGCTAAGAGACCTGCTCTCTTCGACTGACTCGCAGTTGAGATGAGAAACAACTTCGGGTCACACCTGCAGACAGACCAGACTCACCTGTCTGTGCTAATAAACGCTCAGCGTGCTGGCTTTCAGCGCGCTCTCCTCCGTGCGTCCCCTCGGCTGAAAACACCTCACAGGCGCTCGGATCAGCTCAGACTGAAGGCAGGAAGCATCATCGGTCACGTGTGCTGGTTGAAGGTTGCTTCTGCAGAGGAGCCGGCTGGTGTGTGCAGAGGCTGAGCTGGGACGTAGGTGTGATACCTGCAGGGAGTTCAGTTACAGTGACAGAGGTGAGATTCAGCAGACGGCATGTCACAGAGTTATTATTCTAAACCTTTAAGTTGAGCAGGAAGAGACCAGGACTCTGAAGCACGTCATGACCAGACAGCGAAAGCGATCAAGTCATGAAAAGGAGAACAAAGCAGAGGAAGAGCAGGGCCGCTCGTCAGCGACGTCTGAGAGCTTTGAAGTCCTCACTGGCCAGCGCTCTGTGGTGCACACTTACACTTAGGCTCCGCCCCTGCTGCAGTGGTTATAGAGCAGGTGTTTCCCAGCATCAGCAGGTGAGCCCAGTGTGTAGGTCGCTCTGAGACATCTCATTCAAACGGGATGCAAACTGAAGATCATTTGTTTATCAGGTGGAGTCTGATGATTGAAACAAATCAAAGACATTTCCATACACACCTGCAGCAGACAGGTGAGGCACACACAGTGTCAGCTGCCTCCCTATGGGAACAAAACCAAGGCCCATGAACAAAGTCGGTAAGCAAATGTCAGATGAACATCAGAATGATGGATAATGCTAATAATAAACTTTATTTATAAGGCGCCTTTCAAGACACCCGAGGACGCTTTACAAGAGGAAAAAACACATAATAGAACAATGACAAAATAAGAACAATAAGACAAACGCACCAGATAAAATGAACAAACAGTGGATTCACAGTGAATATGCAGATTTGAACAGATGGGTTTTGAGTTGGGATTTAAACTGGGGGAGAGAACCAGTGTTTCTTATATAGAGCTCCACAGCCTGGGAGCAGAGCAGCTGAAAGATCTGCTTCCCACGGCGGTGAGGAGGAAGAAGGCACAGAGAGCTGGATAGAGGAAGAGGATCGAAGTGAGCAGACAGAACAGGAAGTGCTTAACAGGTCAGAGAGGTAAGGAGGAGCGAGGTTGTGAATGGCCTTGAAGGTGAGCAGAAGAAGTTTGTATATTATCCAGATTTCACAGGGAGCCAGCGAAGCTCCTGGAGGACAGGGTGATGTGCTGGTAGGAGGGGCTCTGAACCAGTTGGCGCTTATGGAGGGATTTTAGGGGGGAAACCATGTAAGAGAGAATTACAATAGTCAATGTGGGAGGTAACAAGACTGTGGACAAGAATGGACGTAGACTGGGTGGAAAGAGAAGGACGTAATCTGTTAATGTAGCGTAGATGGAAACAGGCAGAACGGTGAGATTGTTGATGTGAGATTTATAGGAAAGTGAACTGTCCATGATGACACCAAGGCTCTCAACCCGAGGAGAAGGGAAAACGGATCTGATGATTGTGCTTTTGCAGCACAAACACAAGCTCAGATTTACTGATCAGAGAGTGTGTGTGTGTGTGTTCAGTTAAACCGTGTGACCTCATCAGTCTCAGCTGACTGCAGGTTATATCATTAATTAACACCCACTGACCAATGATGGACCGTAGGTTTCATGACAGAGAGCTGGGGAATAGCTGGTATCACAGACAAAGCCCGAGGCCCGCTGGCCTGAGGAGGCCGTGCTTCTGTACGGCGACCTTTGACCTCTGAGATGAATAATAATAGTAAAAGATCAAAGAGCAGCTTTAATCTGACGAACCAGAAAAGAGGAGCAGGTAAATGATCTCTTATCAAATCCGTTTTATGACTTTACGAGTCTGAACGTTGACCGCCTGATCGTCACCACGACATCTGACGCCCGAACACTCGTCTGTGAAGAGACTGCTTCAGGTTCCTCCTTCAAATGGTTGTTGTAAAAAGTGAAGTAAAACAATTTTTTCACAGAAATCAGAGCTGCGTGTGCTTGGCTCCGCCCCTCACCGTGCTGTACATCCATATTTGGATCAAATCAATCTTCATAGGATCATGTGCTCATGACAGCAGTATATCAAGTGTGTCACCACACAAACAGCAGGAAGTGTGACTGAAATTACATGAAATTATTGGATGAGCTGTCAGCAGAAAGAACCAATCATTAATCAGTAAATGATTCACGTGCTTATTACAAAATATTTATTTAATAAAAATAAAACATCAGAAAAGTGGACATGGCTAACCAGGGAGATTATTCTAACTTGAGAACAGACCAGATGTTTATGTCATTTATGTCATGTGTGACACATCATGACCCTCAGAGCAGGACAATTCTGCCCTCTGCAGGCAGAGAGCTGCAACTACAGCAGCAAACCAAAACAAAGAAACATAGGACATTCGTCATCACTGGGTACTGATCATGGCAGCATAGCCAGGCTCTGCCACAAGAGCCAAACCCGAGACACTCCTGTGGGACTTCCAGACGGTCAAACTGGTGCTGATGGCTCATGAACCCGACATGGTAGTACTGGACAAGCACGCCGCAGGGATAAACGAGTGACGGCAACATTGGAAAGAAGAACACGCGGGGCCTTTGAATTTCTGATTGTTCTTTATTCTAAAATGAAAAATAAAATTGCTTTCATAATTTAAGGACTGAATTATTGTCAGGAGACATGACGATGAAGGAGAAGACGTGGAGATTTCAGTCGTTTTATTGAAAAACACTCTGGTTACAGCAACACGATCAGAAGACAGGAATAAAAAAATAAAATTAAGGAGGAGGAGCATCGCTCCAGCTTCACACTCCAAACTCAACACGACAGATCGGGGCCAAACGGACGACAGCACAAACCTACAAAGACCAGTTCACTTCTATTTACATGGGGACCTGTAGGGGTGGGGTGGGGGTGGTACAGGAGGCCGCAGACCCACAGGTGACAGGGGCGGGGTTAAAATAGTAACAGTCAATTTAAAAGAATAATGAAAAAGCTTGGGGAGGAGCCAACTATAAGTTTCAGAGTGCACCGCTTTGGAGTCATCCAATCAGAGAGCAGAAAGGAGGGTCTCTGGATCCAGCAATGAGCTGCTGAGAATCATGGGTAGTGTAGTGTCTGGAGTCACAGGCTCAGGAGAACCTAGCTCCGCCTTCCAGCTGATCAATAGGGTGGCGGTTTAAACTGAGAGACAGGAACACGCCGCGCTCTCCAGGCAGACAGTCTGACTGCGATGTAGTCTGGTTCAACAATCAGCTGACAGCCTGCTGCTGCAGGTCACTTTCTGGGTTTTTTGTTTTTTTTATTGCAGATAAAAACTAAACAAAAACAGGAAACCGCTAACACGCTAACTGCTAAATCAATAAACCCAAATAAAGAGACCGCTGACTGATTGATCGTTTAAAACAAATCAGTGACAGAGCATCGTGACCACACCCTCTATAAGGGTTTCACTTTAGGACATCAGATGCTCAGATCCACAGATTAAAGACGAAGACGACTACCCATCACACCCCTAGACAACTGTAGTTGTGATGTTGTGATTTAAAGCCCTCCCCTAAAAAACTAAAATGTGTTAATGGGTGTGGCTGTGTGATGACATCACCAGTGGGCAAGCTGACGGGAAAATGAAGAAATGTTTTCAGACCCTTGCCACTGCTAATGATATCATCACTGTTATAAACACCAATTACTTAGGGTGAGGAATGGTGTGTCACTGCCCCCTGCTGTCTGTGAGGAGGTGATGAAGCTGGAGCCAGGTGAGGGGCTGCTAGGTGTTCCTATTTATTTTGTCCTTCATGGTTTTCCTGAATTCCATATTTATGCTGATATGTCTGAAAGAACGCGGCGCGTTTCTGAGCTCCGTTATCGACTTCCTGTTGACCAGCTGACCGACGGAGCAGTGACATCACTGCGGTGAAGGACAGCGATAAGCCTGATCTCAGCTTCCTGTTTGTCTGGGGCTCCAAAACCACGTCCTGCTAGGGTGGGGAAGGGGTGGGGAAGGGGAGGGGCGGGGTGAGGCGGGGGTGTCAGACCATATAGCATACGAAGGTGGTTGGACTACTCGTCGTCGTCATCTTCACCTTCGTCGTCTGCGTCTCTCTTCCTCTTCTCGCCCTGAACAGCGGCGCCGTCCTCATCTGAGGAAATCAAAGCAGCTATCAAGCACACGATCAATCAATCAGTAATCACTGATCAGTGTAACACGGTGAGACAGCGAGGAGGGAAGTGACCCCGACAGAAGGTACTATGTGAAAATAAAAGTGCAATGAACTCCTCCTTCAGAATAAAACTCAGCGTTTCTTTTTTCCCTTTTTCATCCTAAAGGCCAGAAAGCATTTTTACCTCCAACAGCAGCACTGACGCGATTTCATTAAACACATCAATTACATGTACACGCCATCGCCACGGAAACGTGGCCTAAGTGTGCAGTTTAAACGTCATCATGTGATTGTTACTGTAACATTGAAATCGACGGTGAAGTCGCCGTGACCGCAAGACTGTGCAAAAACAAAACAAAACACCACAACAACCCTCCAATCACGTTTCACAAACCTCCATCTTCCTCTTCCTCCTCTTCTTCCTCGTCCTCCTCCACATAGTCTCCATCGTCCTCTTCATCCTTAAACACGTTACAAACACGTTAAACTACACTCTGAACCCTCTGAGGACGCTGTGAGGCAGACTCCTCCTTTTCTCGCCGTTTACCTTCGTCATAAATGAACTTGTAAGTAATGACGCTCACCTGGATTCCCTCCTTCATCAGGTACGACAGGCCGACCTCGTCCTCGTCTCCCTCAGACCCATCCTCGTCCTCATCCTCTTCATCGTCTTCATCATCGTCATCTCCGGGCGGTCCGGCTTCGTCGTCGTCTAGAACAAAACATCCTATCATCAGAAACGGGAAAAGGAACATTCGCCCTCCCCATGGACCACTTCCTGTCTTTAATCCAAATCCGTCAGCTGAAGGCGAGCAGCGGATCTGCACGCGCTTACTGGACCGAAACATTTACTGATACAAAGTCCCGCACACGAAAAACTCCTGGAACCGTCAGAGAGACTCGGCGTTAGCAGCTCACCGTTGTCGGCCTCGGAGTCGGGCACCTCGTTGTCTTCCTCATCAAACCCGTCCAGGTAGGTGAGCTGAGGCAGCAGCTCGAAGACGCCCTCTCTGTAGTCGTCCAGCGCCGTGACCTCACAGCTGTACAGGTCCAGGCTCTTCAGGTTCTTCAGGTTTTGCTGAAGGACAAGAACAAAACAAAGGAACCCTCAAAAACACGGAGAGCAACGCCCAACTTTAATCTGCTGCTACGTTTCAGGGATTCTCCTTGACCGTATACAGGTTCAGGGGTTCCATAAGCGAACAGCCAAACGAGCTTAATGAGCGTCGTACCAGAGGCTCGATGGTGCTCAGATCCTTGATCTTGTTCCCGCTCAGGTTCAGGTAGGTCAGGCTGGGACATTTCTCCGCCAGCGCGTCCAGACCCCCCGAGATGGTGTTGTCGCTCACCTCCAACTGAAACAGGAAACACATCATCAGGCACGCTGAGAGGAGGAAGCAGCACTCACAGCAACAATCCCTCAGCTCGTTCCTCTCAGACCTTTACTCATCTACTCTGTAGAAGTACTACAGTACTACCTAGTGCAGTAGTACTTCAAATATTTTAATTCATCTCCAAAAGTATGGAAGTTTGTTTCCACCGCTGAAAAACAAAACAAACATAACCCAAAATGCTGAGTTGAAATTACGAGTTAGCCCTGCCAATCAGGCAGCTCCATGGATGACATCATTTCCTTGTTATCCGATCATATAGCTGTCTATATGATGCTTGATGCATCGATGACCTTCTTGCCATATTGGCAGAATAACTGACCTGGAAGCTGTGAGGCTGACTGCACCTGCATAAACTCCAGGACACGTTTACAAACTGTGTTTGTTGTTGTTTGTGCTCCAGCTGCAGCTTTGAACTCTGCAAAATGTCCCGTGGTTGGCTTTTGGTTTTTTTAGAGGTAATATTTTGGGTATGGTATCTTTCTATGAAAACTACAAGAGTAAAGGTGCTTTTAGCACGTGCTTCAAAGCTGTTTGACTGGGAACCTCAAAGCTCATCAGCCTCCATCAACAGAAATTCACTGCAGCCTGTGTAACGTTTGAGGCGTCATAATTTTTTCAGTCTGTCTTGCAAATACATGTTTGTGCTGCAATGTCATGCATAAACACAAACTATTATGTCCTTAAGATCAAACCTACATCAAAACTGTGTCCTTCTTTTGGTCCACTGGACTGTGGTAGGCCATCAAACGCCCCCTACTGGAAACTAAGAATCGAAATTGCTTGTTTTGCCAAAAATGGGTAAATGATTTAAGTTGGTAAAAAACATTAAAAACTACAATTTTCATGTATTGAGTTTAGAATGAAAGTAATTTTACCTAAATGTCATGATTTAGTACTGCCAATAACAAGGAATCAAGGTTATAATGGGTTTCAATTGGCCAAAAATGACCACAATAGAGCCAAGTGGAACGATTTGGCGTGGAGTGTATATTATTGATATTATTAAGGAGCTGATGTTGAAAATTATAAAATCTGAAAAAAATAAAGACCTCTGGGAAGTTTCATTCCATTTGCATTAACAGAACGAAAATGGTTGAAAAAGAAAAGTGAAGTGGCCATAAATGGCCACCATAGAGCGCAGAGGGTTAAGTATAAAAGTAGAATAAGGGACAGCGCTGGGGTCAAAGGTCATAAGACAAATTCAGAGGACTTACAAGAAGATTACTTGCTCTGATAGCACAGGTACATCCAATCAGAGGTCACCTGTGATGCTCAATACCTGTCCACTAATATCACTGCACACACACTGATTCTGCCTGTGCTGTGTCCGGGTTTGTCACACCCGCGGGTGAACTGACCTTGCGTAGTTTGGGCAGTGAGGGCAGTTTGGAGAGCGAGCTGAGGCCGACGTTCACCATGCTGAGGATCTCCAGTCCCGTGTACTCGTCCGTGAGTCCTTCCACCTCACCGTCGCTCGAGCGACAGTTATCCACCACCAGCTCGGCCACCTGAGCACCACCGCATCACATGACAAAGAGATTTACACAACATTATAAATTTAAACTTGTATGTCTCACACACACACCTGCTTCCACTTGCTGTGACGGTCACAGTCAGGTATAAGGTTTTAAATAAACGATCTTCCAACCCGTCAGCATTAAATAAACTACTACTTAAAGAAGTGCGGTGTCCAGCCTGCCTGGGTGTTACACACGCACACATCTCTGTGCCCACAGGTGTGGACCCAACTACATACACAGTGGGCGGGGCTCCTCACCTACATGTCTGCAGGCGGCGTAGTGGAGCCATTTTACACTACCCACATTCAAGAGCGCCACAGAACAGGTCGCTCTTGAAAATGAGACCTCGTATCTCTAGAAGATTTACATGTATAATAAAAGTGAAATAAAAAAAGAACACATGTAAAGCTTCACCAACCCTCAGTTTGAGCATAGGCGGGTCATAGTGATTTGATGATTACACTGTCAGTGTTTGGGGGGGTATGCATGCGCACAACAGGTAAACAGGTATGGCATTTCCCAGATTTCCCAGGTCCATGAATAACCACATGATTGAACGCTGTAAATGCCCAGCTGTTCATAAGGAGCAGGAGGCATCCGGTAAACCCAGGTTTTAAATGTTTCTAGGGAAACATTTAAAAGAAAAAACTCTCCCGATGGATCTCATTCATATAGAGGTTAGTGGAGGACCGGAAAACTGGCGATCAGTTTCACCGTTACGATCACCGGCAGGCGAGCACACCTCACCAAAGCTGTGCGTGCGGCAATGTGAGAAACTTTTTAAAAACCCTCTCCGTCGTTTAAAACCGCCTCCCACCGAACACCGTGACATTTCTATGAGATCTAAGCGCGCGGCACTCGTGCCCTGAAAACACAACGAGGGCGGGAACAGCAGACTGAACAACAACTCTTTAAACTCGCATTTAACGTGAACAAAGTACCGATTTTAGTCAGCACCTGGGGCGAACTGACCCGTGGCGATACAGAAACCGCAGAGAGCCTTTAAAGATGTTGCGTTAGAAAAATGAACTATGTGAGCTTAAACGTTGAAATGAGAATGGAGTCCGGCTGCAAACGCCATCACAAGCAGGACGATCGCGGATCAGTAACTCTTTAACGGTGAAGGTTAAAATGGGAGCCCGCTCGGCCGAGCGGTCACACCGAAGCGTTCAAACAAATGCAGCCGAGCCCTAACCACAGTCCGCGACTACATTTTCTCGGTGGCGCCGAGCACCAGTGGCGGCCCTCGGCGCGCTCACCCAGCCGTGGTACTGTTATGCAGACTGGACGCTCGGCAGGTTAGCCTGTTAGCCCGTGAGCTAGCTGCGGGAGGCTCGCGCGAGGCTGCCCCGCGAGAAGTGAGTGCGAGAGAGTGAGCGACCCTGCACGCGGCGGGCTCCTCCAGGAACGAGCGGAGTTTCCTCCATGTTGGAGCCACAAACATGTCGCGTTTAATCGCTGAAAAACACCGACAGAAGATCAGTCCGCGGGTAGAGAAAAGTCGACGGCCGCCCACGCTGAATGTTATCAGCATCGTCATGGCTTCACACGGCATCCTTCACCAGTTTCTTTAGGAAATAAATAAATTAAAGTGCTGTAGTTACTTGCCTCGGCTGGATTTCTGTTCCTCAGCTCCAGACTAATCCTCTTCTTCATCTCCATGTCGAAGCCCGAACACAGGGCGAAAAAACAAAGTATAACAAAGGAAAAGTGAAAATAAAATGCGCGTCAGTGAGACCCTACTTCTCCAACGGATACGAGGCGACAACTAAACCTCCATGTTCGCTGTTGCCGGTCCTCCACCGTTAGACCACGCCCTCGTCTAATGAATATCCATATTTTAAGAAGCTTAAGTTGTTATTGGTCCAAACACGATATACTCACTAAGCCCCGCCCTAACATTTTAGTATGCTCAGACCTCGTCTGCAAGTGGCTGTAAAATCAAATACGTCACTTTAGTGTTACCAATGAGAGGGTGAACATGAAACGTTTAAACTTTACAGGCGCTCTCGCTTTGTCCTCGTTGGCGCCATATTGTAATGGTCACTGTAATCATTTTTCATTTGTTGTTTTTGTATTTATTGTAACAATGTGGCCTCAGGAGGGTGCAGCCTCTGAATTTGGACACAAATTATATTTTTTCTTATTTAATAAGGGTTCTGTTATTATTATTATTATTATTATTATTATTATTATTATTATTATTATTATTATTTTTATTATTATTATTAATAATAATAATAATAATAATAATAATAATAATAATGATAATGGATTGCATTTATATAGCGCCTTTCTGGGCACCCAAAGCGCTTTACAATTTCACTATTCATTCACTCGCACATTCACACACTGGTGGAGGCAAGCTACAGTTGTAGCCCCAGCTGCCCTGGGGCACTTCACTTCCCTTTCCCACTCTATTTGTTTATACACCATTCTGTATTTAATCATTAGTTATTATTAATCTGTGGCTCTCTTTCACAGCATGTCTTCTGTCCTGTCTTCCTTGCCTAACCCCAACTTGTAACGGATGGCTGCCTCACCCTGGGCCCAGTTCTGATGAGGGTTTCTTCATGTTTAAATAGATTTTTGCCTTCCCACTATCGTCAAGTGTTTGCTCATAGGGGCCATCTGATTGTTGGGGTTTTCTCTCTATTACTGTAGAGTTACAATATAAAGCGCCTTGAGGCCACTGTTGTGATTTCGTGCTATATAAATAAAACTCAATAGAACGGAAGTAAATTATGATCTCATTGTTATGCCGGAGAACTCATCTAATTAGTGCTGACACTTTCTTCCAGCTCTGTAAGATCTCCATTATAAAACTAGATTATTGAAACAAGCGTAAGAGTGACAGAAGAGCGCCCCCTGTCAACAAAAGTGAGAGCGGTATAAATGTGTTCCATGGGATGCTTCACATCTAAAAATATTCTTCATTTCAGTAGCTCTGCTTTTCTTTTGGTTGCTTTTCTGTTGCAAGCTTGTGTGTGTGTGTGTGTGTTCATGCAAGTTAACATGTGCTTTGTAGCGTGAAATTACTCCCCGCCTCCCCCATCCTGCACTGTTGGGTCACCACTGCAATATCACGCAGTCAGCGGGTTAATGGATAGATCACACCTGTCACAGAGATTAACCTCCACACACGAGCACATACATGAATGCAAACACACACACACACACAAATGTGGCAAAACTCACCAGGAGAGATGATGTAGAAGAAGTTTTTAAATTCGTCCATCCAAACTTCTGCCAGACGCCTGTTGTTTTTGTTGATGATCTGTCCTGTTCCTCCGGGAAACGTGTAGGGCGTCGCCTTTCTGAACACGTGACCCACGTGAGAGCACGTGACGATCTCTAGAGTCCCGCCACACTGCCAAATCTATGAGAAACAAGCCTTGTCAAGACTAATTTGGGGAATAGATTGCAGAGTAGACATACTGTTAAGTCCTGGGCACTGATCAAGCTAAGACAGACCAGTGAACGCTGGGAGATGGATGACGCAGACTGGTTCTGACTGTGTTGTGCCAGGCTGAATAAATTTGACTCAACGCCAGCCTGGATGACGTCTGACGAAGTCTTAGTCAGGTCAACAATTTATTCAGAGAAGTCAATCTAGAGGTGTAACATCTGCGTGTGTTTCTGACACCTAGCTGACACTTCTGAAGGGAAGAATAAAGTCATGTCAATTGTCAGTGGGTGTGTTCACTCACTCTGAAAGAGATTTCCAGGTTCTCCCCTCCCCAGATGTCCATGCCTGCGTCATATGTGCCAATCTCCTGGAAATAATCTCTGTCTATGGAGAACAAGCCGCCTGCCATGGTGGGAGTCCTGAACAGAGACATCGAAGAAAAGGTAGATTAGGAGAAAGGCAGGTTAGTGCCACTTAAATCACAGATGGCCGGCTTTTTAAAGGTCACCCAGTATCTACACATTCCATCAGGGTTTTATATTTCACTCCTCTCACCCCGTTATTTGGCGATTTCCTGTTTTTTCTCCTCTCTTTGCTGTTGCTGTGACAGTCATGTCAGAGTTAAACGGCCTCGAGGCCTCTTTCCATTTTCCCTCCCACTTACACAACAGCTTCCTCCTCTTTAGAGCTTATTCTTCTCCACTGCCTGTTTTCGCTTTTGCTTAAAATCTCTTACAAAAACACAATATGTTGCGCACAAACAAACAAACATATCCTGTATGTGCACAGATTGACGGTGCATGTCCAGCAGTTGGCTAAGAGCAGGAAATAATACGCAACCCAGAAACAGAAAAACAAGTTTGTCAAACACTTCGTAAAATGTGGCTTCACAATAAAAGACAACAACGATGAAGCTAACACAACAGATCTGCGTATCCTTTCCTTTTTTTCCAGAAGAGATATCAAAGCTTTCTAAATGCCCCAGCTTACAATAAATCACTATTTTTACGACACTCAAACACATCGCAGTAAAACAAAGAAAACCCATTAATTTACAGCAAATCCTGGATTCTAATTAAAGTCATTTATCTAAACAGGGACTGGCCCATGCGTACATAAAAGCGGGCTTATTGTCTCAACATATCATGAAACTGAAACAAACAGAAACACTGGCACTGTACAAAGCATCAAAAGGTGGGTAATTCTCAGCTTTGTGTTTGAAGGATATAATATCAAAATGACACATTTAGCAAGTTCAGAGAATTTCTTCAGATCTTTTCTGTTTGTTGTATTTTTTTAATATCCAACAGCGGCAGAGAAAACCTTCCCAAGTGAGTAGAGACTTCTGCACATTGCTGTAAATTACAAGGTAGATGAGCCCATAATAACTAGCTAAGCTGCTGATTTCCGCCTCTGCTGTCAACGTATGCCGCTCCTCAGAGAGTGACAGCAAAAGACCTGCAGTTTGCATCGTCTAATGAAGAGAAATTCCCCCAGCAAACGCACGTGTGGAAGCTTGAAAACGCATCAGCATTTTTTACAGACTTAGTTTATTTTCCTTCTGCAAACTCCATACCTGCAATAATGTGAAAGCGCTCTGTGGCAGAACGGGGTTTTTATGTAAATCGTGTCATTAGTGGAAATTAATTCCCTGCCCTGACACAACAACCCAGTTTTGTTTTTTAGGCCACTTAAAAGACACCCTAAGGAAAATTTTGTCAAGCAGAACTGAGAAAAACAAGCAAAATCGGGGGCGCGGGGTGTTACATAAGCTATATTATGTGTGTAATTGTGTGTGTATGTGTGTGTGACCTTGAATATTGGCATCAAGAATGCTTAGAAACAAGAGCAGGAAAACGAGATGACAGACAGGCAGAAATAAGCTCTTGATTTTAGTTCCAAGGTCTACAAACAACAAAAAAAGCCCCTCAAAACAAAAAACACAATCTTATATAAACATCTTGTATTGAACAGCAGTGGAAAGTTCATTCTATTCTTTCAGTATTCTTGCCTTGAGAAACTTATGATTTAGGTTTAGGTAAATTCTTTATTTCACTTAACATAATGGAGATGTCAGGGCAGCTGTACAGCAGCAGCCATAGAGTAAACAGGGATTGAAAAAGATAAAGAGTTCAGGGATTTTGCCTGCTATAGGAAGGCTTCGGCGCAGTGCTTAAGTGTTTTTGATTAAAGAATGTAAAGGCGACATCACAATCAGTGAGTTTAATGCAGAGCTGGGCAGCCTGGCTGGCTGTCTCCCTCTCCACGTAAAAGCAGGTGTCCGTGTCTATGAAGGGATGAAGCTTAACTATCCTTTGAGTCATGACAGAAAATATATATATATATTTTAAAAAGGTCATCCTGGTGAAGTTTAATGACAGCAAAAAACAGTGAAGTTAATTTGTCATGCCAGCCTGCAGTTCAGGTCTCTCTAGTTTTCTTAACCGAAGTGGGCAGGGTGCTTGTTTTGGTGTGCATGTGTTTGCTTTCAACCACTATTGTTTTTGTGTCTTTGTGCCTGACAAAAGCAAGTGTGAAATACAGAAATAAACTACGTTTAACAGCCTGAAACTGCAAACTGTGTTCATCAACTGCAACTTGGAAAAGAAAACTGCTTCCCATGTGTAAACATACGTTCGTATGTAATTGTACAAAATAAAAATTTGGCTTTAATGCAGCAGTATAGTACCATGAACTGCTGGAAGCAGCGATGAGAGCACGAGTAGACTGTGTTCATATAGGGACGGTCATTTCGATCATTATTAGTTGGTACTAAAGGGAAAAAAGTCTGCCAAGAAAACATTAGCCACACTATTACATCACCACCTGAAGCCTGAAATGCTGATATAAGACAGGATAGATCCATGTTTTCAATAGACCAAATTCTGATCCTATCATTAACCAAACGTCATAGCAGAAACTGAGACTCATTGAACCAGGCAACATTTTTCCAAACTTATTTAGTTTTGAAGAACACAAGCAAACTGTAACCTCAGTTTCTTATTCCTAGGTGACAGGAGTAGCACCTGGTGTGGTCTTCTGCTGATGTAGTTCATCTGTTTCAAGGCATTCAGAGATGCTCTTCTGCACACCTTCCAAAATACCTTAGTTCTTTGAGTTACTGTTGCTTCCCTATAAGCTCAAAGCAGTTTTTGTCTATTTTCCTCTGACCTCTGGCAACAACAAGGCACTTTCTCCAGATGGAGCAAACTTTGAAAGGATGGGGGGTTGCAGTAGGAGGACTGTGGTATCAGCTGTGACTGTGTGGTAAAGGCAGTGGTTTACATGGCTCAAGTTATAAGGGCCTCTCTGCAGAATTTAGTTAGGTCAGAACTAGCCCAGGGGCAGAAATATCCTTTGGTAAAATGAAAAGACTTAACTTGAAGCCTAGAACATGCTGTAAATCTGTTTTACAGGTATGACAAGGATAATGCCAATGAAATTTAAAGATTCATCCTGCTGTACCACCCACCTGACAGGCAGCGTGCGGTCTCCTTTGCGGCGGTCCATCTCCCTTTGAGGTACAGGGTACCAGCGGAAGTTGAGCTTCCAGTTGAATCCTCCGTATGTCATGTCAGATCCTGCCATGTATTCAAAGGTATCATCACTGATAACGTCGATAATGGGGCACACCACTGTTTTCCTGCAGTAAACAGAAACACACACAAACACATGCAGTTTATCAACTTGCTGTTCATAACCCTGGGTGGACATCAATCAAGGCTGAACGCTCATCTGCAAGATGAGACACCTCCAGAACCAAATACAGTCATAAGCCAACTTCTCATCAGCTGTCACTCATCCCTCATTACACCTTTGTAAACCCTGTGTGTTTTCTCCATGTGCTGGTGTGAGTGTATACCTACGGGTAACAGTAAACAGAGAATGAGTAATTAAGCCTAAGATAAACACAAGGGCAAGCCCCCTGCAGGCTCAACAATGCTTTATTGATTTTTTTGCCCGGGCTTGCCAATGGTTTGCGTATCATCCGTGTTTGTGTGCCTTACCTGTCTTGTTTGATGCGGGCAAGCAGAGGCTCCAACCATCCTGTTGTGCATTCACAGTGAGCATCCAGAAAGGTTATGACCTGAGAACATGGAGGGAAAACATAAGACAAATCTAGCAGTGCAAACACAATATAGAGAGCAGTTGCTTTGAATGTCACGTATGTGGACATGCGCACACACCTGGCCAGTGGAGATGGACGCTCCCTTGAGGCGTGCGCGGATGAGCCCGGACCGCTGCTCCATCCTCACGACTCTGACGGGAACTTCCAATTTTCTCACATACCTCTCCAACGGCTGTTTGAGGAAATCTAATAAATGCATATATAAACAGATAAGAATGCAAAACAGGCGCCTACAAAACAAAAGCTGGATTACAAGCTGTTCCTCCAACCCACTCCATTTGTAGCAGCAGGGATCAGAGATAACTGCGTGCTTGCGTGTTTTCTTTCATGTATGTGCCTTCTCATACGATATCTCTTGTACCTGCAAGGAGCTTCTCCATCAGCCTGCCATTGCCAACAAGTGCAAACATAAACACACAGTCCGTGACCTGCAGCATCCAACCTGAGGTCTCGTAAGGTTGCTTGTGCTGGTGGTAGTTGGTTGGGGTGGGGGATTGAGGGTAATAACAGAGTGTAATCCCTGCGTCTGGCAAATTAAGGACCTAATCTCCCCCAAACAGGGATTAACAGCATTGCACAGGGTGGAGTGGCACACACAGCCCTCATACATGCACTGACTATCTCTTGGGCACCAGCACAGGCACATACACACATGTGCAAAAGCATCTACCTACGCAGAATCCGGCAAAAATCATAGCTCTAAAAAATAGGCTAAGCCTCAAACTAGAGAGAGACTGAAGGAATTATCTGCACTGAGTGTTACTGTGCCTGTGTGTGTGTGTGTGAGTTTACCTCTCTCGCTGGCATCATCCACCAGAACAATCTCCTCCAGCAGTGTGTGTGGAGAGCGGTCAATCACGGAGTGGACGGTTCGCAGCAGTGTGGTCCAAGCCTCGTTGTGAAATACAATCACAACGCTGGTGCGAGGAAGATTATCGGGGTATAACTTGTTCTTGCACCTAAAGCGAGTAAACAAAAACATGGCAAAAATAATGAAAAAGGTCAACTCCATGCTACAAGAATAATTACAAGCATATTTCTACATATATAAATCTTTGGCTGGATCTCATCTTACATTTGCAAGTTTGGTCTGGTACCTGTATGAATTAAAGCAGAAAGAAAAACTGAGAAGGCCCAGAGAAAGGCTACTAACTAACTGCATCTCTGAAAAGAATGTCACAATAGGAGTGGTCCAGAAGACATACAGCAGGAGTGACATGATATTGAAGCCAGAATCTTGTACACACAATATGTGATATGAAGCTGAACCTTTCATCGACTTTTGGAACAACAGCTATGATTCAAAAAGAAACTCCTTAAACTTTTTTTAGTTGTAGACTCTAAAAAGTGAAGTCAGAAGTGCTGAAGTTCAATAAACCTGTATTTTTTCTACTGGACAAAGGGGGCAGTTCCAAAAAGAAGTCTCTTAAAAAATGACCACAATTTTCACATTGTTTATTACTTCATTAAACACTTTGTCATGAGTTAACAGTCTAAATCAAAGGTTTAAAGTAAGGGTCAAACCAGCATGATGTTATTTTATATTTTGCTATCCTGTTTAGAAATCTATGCTGCTACTGTCATCTATAGCTACAGGCCAAAAGAATGAGACTCCCGATAGAAGAGGCAGAAATGAGCTCAAATGTGTCTGGGTTTGGCATTAGAGTCAGGGTGAGGTCCTTTGTCATTGGCAGAGGCTCAGGGTAGAGCTGCTACTCCCCCACATTGGAAGAACCAGATGAGATGTTTTAGGCTTGTTCTACAGGGATGAGGGCCCATTGCATGCAGTCCAGATTAAATCCATCGGCTGGCTGGGGGAAGGCATCGGGGTTGGATAGATGTCCTATGGATGTGGCTCACTTGTGATTGACAAAATCACGACCATATGGGCACATAGTGTCGGTCACAATGCTCAATCCAAAACAGACGTAAGCAAAACTAATTTATAATGCCACAGTAGC